>PVKP010003075.1:0-113199 GCA_004027715.1 Plecturocebus donacophilus | reverse complement strand
AGCCTCAACCTCAGCCTCCCAAGTAGCAAAGGTCAGAGGCATGCCTAGCTAGTTTTTTTTTTTAACTTAATGTAGTAATGGGGTCTCCCTATGTTACCTAGGCTGCTCCCAAGCTCCTGGGCTCAAGCTATCCTCAGATTTCTGCTTCCCAAAGTACTGGGATTACAGCTGTAGGCTACTGCATGCTGCCAGCTTCTTTGTTTTGAATAATTGTACAGTGTTCCACTTATCAAATGTACCAAAAATTGTTTCACAAATATTCTATAGATAAACTGCTTCTATTTTTTACTGCATGTTTATACAATCATGATAATACCTAGAATTAGAGTTGTGGAATATATTTCTTTTAAACTTAATCTGATGTTCATGCTGTATGTAAGTGGCTACAAAAAGCCATACTTTCACAGGTGATAAATAATTCTCTGCGTTTGAATTAGAAAGAATCATTAATATAGTAAACTATTCCAAATTTATCTGTTTGGAGTAAGTTTGATATAAATTACTGAATAACCAAAGAAAAATCTTGTAAATAATATATTAGGGGATTTCCACTGCTTACCGTGAATTATAGTTCTATGATTTTCTTTCTTTTTCTTTCTTTCTTTTTTTTTTTTTTTGAGAGGAAGTTTCCCTCTTGTTGCCCAGCTGGAGTGCAGTGGTGTGATTTCGGCTCACTGTAACCTCCACCTCTCAGGTTCAAGTGATTCTCTTGCCTCAGCCTCCCAAGTAGCTGGTATTACAGGCACATGTCACCACGCCCAGCTAACTTTTGTATTTTTAGTAGAGACAGGGTTCTACCATTTTGGCCAGGCTGGTCTTGAACTCCTGACCTCAGAAAGTGTTGGGATTGCAGGCATAAGCCACCTAGCTTGGCTATCATTTGTTTTTATGTAAATAAAAGGAAACACCAAAGCCATAAAATGGGAACTTTCCAAAGATAAACAAATGAGCAGTATTGGGAAAAAGAAAGAAGCAGAGTGTTTGAGTCTGGCTTCCAGTCATAGTTTCATTGCTAGCTTACTTTGTGATTAAGTGACTCACTTGAAATTTCTGGGCCTCGATTTTTTCATATGTATAAAAATGATCAGACTGTATATTGAAGAATACCCTTCCAAGCTGATATTATGTTGAAATTTAATGGAACTAATAGCCCAACTACTTTGTTCACAAAATTACATTGTCTAATGGGGAAACATAAATTTTGTCATGACATAGTTAAATACTACAATTTGTCTCATTAAGATTTCCAAGATGGAAACAAAAGCTGAGAGTGTAAAGAGATTTCATTAGTTGAAGTATATTCTCTCTAGAATAGCAAAAGCTCTACAAGAAAAAAGCTTCCAGTAAGAGCAATTGACTGTGGGATGACATGAAGTTCTGTGAATATTAGGATTAAAGACTAGGAGACAAAGACATAAGATTTTTGAATGAAAAAAAACCAAACAGATGTTTAAAGTTAGCAATATTAGCTTGTACTTCTAGTGTTTGATGATGTCCTTTAGTACTTGGGTTCAGTTGACATTAAAGACATTAATAATTCTAAATATGAATAAGTGCTAATCTCTGAGTCAAGTAAACAATGTCAGAGGCATCAATCCACTGTTCATGCCCCATGTTTGTTATTCAATCTTGTTGAATTTTTAAAACCTCTTGAAATTTAAATTGGCAAATTCCGACATAGTTTTAATATAGCACTAGCAAAGGAGTTTCCTTAGAGAGCAAGAAATGTTTACATAGGAATTACATTGTAATTAATATTAAAACATTTAGAAATACTATGAGTATTTGAATACACATTCTTTGTAACTATAGTCACGGTATCCATTTCTTTAAGAAATACAACCCAGGAAAGGATTTTTGAAACATCTACATAAAAGGCACAATGAAAATTTTTATTCCAGTAGAAATAGAGATGTAGATTCTATATTAAAGTCATCATAACCATTGAGGTTTTATTTAAATTACCTGACCTTAAGATTCTCATTTGGTGATATTAGTTTTGCTTATGTACATTTTAGCTTTCTGGCTGAATCTATCACAAATATATAAAATATATCATAATCTGTGTTTAGATTTTAAAAATCCTACTACATAAACCTTTATTTGTTTGCTTTATATCTAATAGCAGAGTACATTTTTGTTATAGTCCCATTATCACTTCTTCTTTTCTTTTTTTTTTCTTTTTTTTTTTTTTTTTTTTTTTTTTTTTTTTTTTTTTTTTTTTTTTTTTGCTATTACCACAATTGTATCACTGAAACAATACATTGCATTTTCTCAATTTTAAAATATCTGTCAGGAAATGACAACTTAAACTAGGCAAATCTGACCATAATAGTATAAAAGAAACATAAGCACAATAGACAGTTTTTAGAAAGCATAAAATGTCTCATATACTAAGCAAATAAATTTGCTTAATTGTGTTAATACTTTTAACTAATTAACTATTAGACTTCTACCATTTTGAGTGGATTAATAACTTTTGTCTTTGTAACTGAATTCACTGAAGTCACAGATCTTTAACTTTAGGGCCTGAGATCACAATGAAATTATATTAAAACATAAGATTAACTTGATTTGTCATGGAATACTGGTCAGTGACAGGCAGAAATCAAACTGAACTGTTATGCTGTTATTCAGGCTTTTTCACATATTTACTTTTTACATATAAGCAGTGTGTGCTTATATGTGTATGTGTATGATAGGCATATTTCAAGGCAATTATCATTAGTAGCTGAACTTACCAAACTTTGGAGCCATTAACTATTATTCAAAACAAATTCGTGAAGCATTAATTACATACAAAATACTGTAATGAGAGTTTGTGGTAGACAATATTAAGGGCAGTTATAGATTGGATTCTGATAGAGCTTAAAATTTAGTGTGAGCAATAGACATTAAATATGCAACTAAAATACAGTGTGATAAGAGCTCTGAAGGGAGGAAAATGCAGGTTACTATCAGAAAATTAAGAAAAATACCTAGATATAGGTAGCCTGCTAAGGCTTTATGAAGGAGAAGGAATAGCGTCAGGAGATGAAGTACAGTAGCACACTCCCTGTACTAACTGCCAAATTTTAACAAAAAATAATTCTTGTCTGTTTAATCTTTTGCATTGTATTTTACAAAAACAGTTTCAAACTCCTAAGCCTACCCTGAATTAGAATGCTGTCCCCAGCATTATACAGATATTTTGGAATGGCCACTTGGCCACTGCGTCAATTAATCTTGAAATTCAGTGATGAGCAGGATTGCTTCAGGAAATGTCCTGGGACAGGTATCAGAGGAAAGGGATTGAACATGGCTTGGGTACACAAATCAAAAGGGACACTAGCTCCTTCAAAATAACTGAGCATAGAAGTAGAAAATGGAGAGGATACTATGAAAAGATCAAATTAAGGATAGTCCAATTGCTTTTTTAACATTATGATGCAAGAAAGAAAACGATGATTTTTGTATAACATGGAATGGAGAATAATGGATAAACTTAGAGACTTTTATATGTAACTTTGAGAAAAACTCTAAAACTATATTTAATTTTAAAAATCAGTAAATTAAAAATAAAATCCACATAGCTTAAGATTCTCACACTTTCACTTCCTCATCAGTTATTATCTCTGTGAGAAGCAAGCTGACATAGTGTAAGTAAACTTAGGAAGAGATCCTTGTAGTGAGGAACGTAGAGGTTGTAGCTAATAACCAGTAAGGAGGTGAAGCCTGCCCTGACAAGCATGTGAGGGAGCTTGAAGGTGGATCCCTCAGCTTCAGTCAAATCCTGAAATGACTGAAGCCCTTGCTGACAGATTATGGCAAGATCATGAGGGACCCAAGCCACAACAACTCAGCTAAGCCACTCCTAGATTCCTACCTCATAGAAACTTTGAGATAATGTTTCAGCTGTTAGATACTTGGGTAATATATTGCATAGTAATTGATAACTCATATACAACGCAAATACCACTAAGAAGAGAATGGATATATAAAGTCTATAAATCTTCCAACAATGTAATATTACCCACCAATAAAAAAATGAATAAACTACTGCTTTATAAAACAATATGGGTATATCTCACAGATCTAGTGATGAACAACAGAGGCCAGGCTAAAACTTGTACAAATAATAGGATTCTTCTCATGTCATATTTGAAAGTCTCTAGCAAAACTCTATGTTTAGACAGAAGTCAAAATAGTGGTTACCTTGGGGAGTAATGAATTGGAAGAGGGAGGGAGTACGCTTTTAAGAGTCTGGAGATGTGTTACATCTTAACATTGAAGTATTTACATCAGGTACTTATTAAGTAGCAATTAAGTAAGCTTTATACATGAGATTTGTATACCTTATTGTATGCCTGTTTTATTTCAATAAGCTTTTTTTTAAGAAAAAAGAATACAGGATGAAAGACATGTTTAAAAAAGTTATATTAATATGATAACTGCATATTGTATTGCATTTTATTGTTAATGGAGAACATATGAAGTGATGATGGAGTAGAGCACAGACCAGAGATCTCCAAGCAAACTCAAAGTCAAAGGGCGAGGAAAGGAAAAATAACTTTAATTGAGGGACAGAAGCATCAAAGGAGAATCAAGGGAGGGCCACTTCATGGAAACCCAAGTTTTTGGGTTTGTTTACATTAGAAGAGAGAGATCAACTGCATCACATATGGTAGAATGGTCTGGTAAGGAAGGGTTGAGCACTATTCATTGAGATCATTGACAAAGAGATCATTTTTGACCTTGAAGAAAGTCATTTCCTGAAGAAAAGGTAAACTATGGTCATCTCTATAAATATACTGTGCAAAAGTGTTTTTCAATTCATGATATAAAATAGAAACAAATTTAAGTAAGTTTCTGGTTGCTGTAAAAATCTTTTCTCTAATTATATATTTCAGGCCATCTGAACACACAAGAACCTGTCATACTTAAATCAGTAAAATAAAGTTGAATTCAGGCAAACAACCTGTTATTGTCAAAATGATGCCAAATACCTCTTTAGATGGAATGCAATACTTTTCAACTAGTTATACTGTAGTCATATGCCTATAGTTACAGAGTTTCTACCTCAGGAGTTTAGAGGCTTTTCAAACTTTAAATAATCCTGCAGATAAGACAACAAATACATATTGTCAACCCTTTCACAATTCATGAGAACTAATCTGCATTTCCAAGTGAAATATGGGAAAATTCTATGTGCTATTACTCACAAATTTCCCATCTCTATTACAAAGTGATAAGTTGCTCTCACTAGAAAGAAAGTGGATAACCTATTTTGGAAAAACATCCCTTATTTCATTAGTTTAGAATATTGCTTCTATAGGTGTGAAATTAGATTGAAACTATGTTTCAATCTAATGTTTCTCAGGAAACATTGATCCTTTTATAGATTCTTACAACTCGGGAATTTCTACTCTCAAACACAAAATCAAACTATCTCTCCCAGTATGCAACAAATAGGAAACATACAATGGTGTGACCTTAGGATGCTAGACAGAGGACATATGCTATCAGAGTTCACAATCAGATGGTAGAAGATCTGTACGTAAAGTATTTCACCTAAGAAAAGCTATAACTTAAAAGCCAACAGCAAAACTATTCGCTATGTGGTTAAGTGTAGCTGTGAGTAAGTTAACTTGTAATCAGCTCTGAGAAACTAGCTAATGCCCTAGGTCTCCTTCACATATAATTCACAATTAAATTCAAGAGGAAAATATCTATTATATTACAAAAATCTAATGAACAAACCAATTGAATATGATTTGTCAAATAGACTATATTCTCCTATGTACACACATACACAAACATGCACACACAAAATGATTAGCTTACATTGTTGGTATTTGTATATCATGTTTAGTTAAATTTTCCATTTTCTTTATTTACACATTTACTTATTATGTTTATTTATAACTTTCTAGCATTTGCCAAAAAAAAGCACCCAAAATAATAAAAACTTCTAAAACTTTGAAGTTGTTATCATACACATTAAGGGTAGATTATTTTTGCTTCTCAGTGATGCTTTTATACATTTGTTCATACAGTTCAATTTCAGTGATTTTCAATATTGAAACTTACGAAAATATTTAATGCTTTAGGATTACATTTAGTATCATAAACCTAAGCAGCTGGTCATATCTTGAAAAATAAATGTTAGGCACATAAGGCGAATAATGACAACTTTCCTGAGTATATGGATTTTTTTGGTATGGTGGGAGAGTTAGTTATTAATCAACTAATGCTAAAGGCCATTTTAAAATTGTATATGTAAAGAGCATTTTGAAGATTCATTAGAGTTTTCATCCAGTTTGGGATATGAGCAGGCTTCCATGAGGAAGTCATATTTATACCATAGAATTACAAATTAAATGGCATTATTTAGTTGAAGAGGAGAGGAATGTGGATCATTTCTAAGAATATGTATGTAGCAAATTCCACAAAATTGAGTGATAAATGAATTTGAGGATGTGTGAGAGAGGAACTTGATCTGGGTGTCTTCAGTTTTATTGGTTATGCTAATGGAAGGATGGTGAAGCCATTTGTTGTAACAGGATATCCTGGAAGGAATATCCTATTGGCACTGGAGAGTTGGAAGTTGATACAGTTTGCATTTGTGTTCTCACTTAAATCTTATGTTGAATTGTTATCCCTAGCATTGGAGAAGGGGGCCTGGTGAGAGGTGTGTGGAACATGGTAGTGAATTTCCCTCTTGATGTCCTTGTTATAGTGAGTGAATTCTCATGGGATCTGGTTATTTAAAAGTGTGTAGTTCCTCTCCCTGCTCTTTTCTTCCTCCTTCTCATGTAAGAAGTGCCTGCTTCCCCTTTGCCTTCTGCCATGACTGTAAGTTTCCTGAAGCCTTCCCTGTCATTCTTCCTGTTAGCCTGTGGAACTGTGAGTCAAACCTCTCTTCTTTATAAATTATCCAGTCTCAGGTAGTTCTTTATAGCAGTGTAAGAACAGACTAATACAGAAGTCCATGAATTTTGTATTGATTTGTTGGCTTTGAAGTGTGTTTCAACATTGATAAAATGTCAAGGAGTGGTTGGATATACAAGCCTAAAGTTCAGAGGAGGTATCCGAGCTGGATATGTAAACTTGAAAGTCACCTGCATATAAGTAGAAACCGAAGGCTTGGATATAGATAGTGTCAACTTACAAAAAAATCTACACAGCGTGATGAATAAAGAACTTCCACCTGTTTGAGAAAGTAAAATATTTAGTAGCTGAGTAGATGAAGATGAGCAAGCAAATGAGAGACATATGAAGCAGCCAGAAAAAAAAAAAAAACGATTGTTGTCACTAAAGTAAAGGAAAGGGTTTCTCAAGGAAGTAACTGACAGGAGTATTGTCCAGTGCTGGCGGATGGTCAAATGGTGAAATACCATTGGATATAGCAAGATGGAGGTTATATATAACCCAGTCAGAAAGTTGCTTTTGTGAAATGATTGGACCAGATTGGAGTTATAGTAGTGTGGTACCCATAAAAATGCACTGCAAAGATTGGTCACATGAGGGGTTGCCCCTCTGGATGCACTAGGGGGTTTATACTGAGACCATTTTTTACCAAAGGCTGCTACCATCAAATAACTGATACTAAAGGTAATAAAATCAGGGCAACAAGGTGAGAGGTGGGACTTCCATGGGCAAGTTTTGTTCAATACTGCCCACTGGCGTGGTCTCACCTTTATTGGAACTATGCTGCAGTCTATTACCCTTCTTATCTAATCCTCCTTTCTTATCTTTCTTTTTCCACATGTGAGAGACCTGCATCACTGTGTGAAGGCTGGTGCAGCTGGCACTGGGATGGTCTGAGAAAACAGATGGTAAGATGAGATTAGTTAACTCACATTTGGTAGTTAAAATAAGCTTAATCATGAGTGCTAAGTTGGACAAAATGGAACCTGGCCCAAAATGGTGCCCATTTGTGAAGCTTTCATGGATGATGATACAAGAAAACATCCCTGTGGAAGGGAAGACTCTTGTTGGTGTGATCATTCAGAACCGTTGTCTAGTTAATGCTAAGTTGTATTTATTACCTGCCAGGCAAGGAAACATCTTGGCACTATTTGAGTTCCGTGTTTGTGTATGTAAGGAATGACTCATAATCAAAATATAGTCTGAGAGGCAGAGATGGTATCAGTACAACTGGAAGATGGTGTTTACTAACTTTTTCTTTTCATTCTTTTCTACACTTTTGAAAATGTATAAGTTGTGTTTTTAGAAATAAAAATTTGTCTTCAGAAAATAACGTAAACTTAGGGCACTAGTTGATTCTAAAACAAATTGTCAATTTAATTTAGAGTGTTGAATTTAGTCAAAAATATATTTGCTATTTGATAAATATAGAACTTATTTTGAGGGAAGGTTGTGTTTGAGAGCTCTAGTGTGAGAAAGATGGTATGAAGTGTCTGGGGGTAGTGTTTGTGCCTACAGGGCTTGAAATTAAAAATAAGTTAGAAGCAGCTTTAATCAAGTTGGTACTTCTTTATCTAAGAAAACAGAAATAAATGAATCCATCACTGTTTCCAAGGTCGAAGAAACAGATCTGAGATAAATATTATCTACAAGATGAAATTTAGTTTTAAACTAGTGACTCTGAATTAGGATGGGATAATTTGAGTTTAGCCTTTGCAAAAACAACTGGAACAAAACATTAAGAGAACCAAGGAGTATTTGTGTGGCTTGAGAGAATTAGAGTTCACGAAATATATTTTTTAAAAAGCTGATGGTACAGGTAAATGTAGACTATTTTCAAATTTATAATAATTCCTTTATATTTATATATGATATAAACTTTGTGTATTTTATTTTTGGATATACAAATATTTATTAACAATGTCTAACTATTATACATTCTTATCCTTTGATTCTCTACAAAGTAGTAAGTGCACAGTTGCAAATGAAAGAGATATATTATTCTAATGAGGATAGTTCAAGAGCTGAAATAAAAATGGGAAAATCTGTGTGTCAGGTGAGAATTGAATCTATCATGGGGAAAAATCAATGACAATACCAACTAGAATGGATAGAGTATGTGTAAAATCTGTAAGGGATTCAAACTATGCCAGCATTTAATTATGGAATTTAAATGTGAATAGATGCTAATATGATCAATAGGCTATCTCATGTCACTATATAACCAACATAGGGAAAATGTTTAAATAATTATTTTAACACTAAATATATATCCATATATTTCATTTATCATTTTTGAAAGATATTAAGATTAAGCCTTGATCACAGTCATACTTAACGGAAGTGCATTCAGTAAGATTTATTATTTTCCTACTTTTCTGAGAACATAGGAAATAAAAAACGCATTTTCTTTCAAATGTTGGTCACATTATGTCTCTTGTTTAACAAATACAAGAAACTTGTGCTTTACTATGTTTAGAGGAGAGTTATATTTCAAAACAGATGTTGTTTGTGTTATATGTTCTAGTGCTTTCTGTTTAAAAACTTTATCTACTTTTCCTTTCCACATATGATGCCCAGCTTGAATTTATGGTTCTGCCAAATTGGTCTCTCACATATATTTTCTTCAGTCATACCTTTCGCTGGGCATGCCTATGGATTCCATCAATGGACTTATACTGTATAATAGGTTAGGAACTATCCACAACAGCTGTTTAAAATTAAATTTAAATTATTAGAATGTACCCAGATTAAAATTTCAGTTCCTTAGTCACATTAGCCATGTTTTACAATGTTCAATTGCTACATATGTCTACAGTCTTCTGTGATGAATAATTAAGACATACGGCATTTCCAAAATCACACAATATTATATTGGACAGTGTTGCTACAGGTAGTAACATTCATTTTTCATTCACTCATCCATTCAGTCAGCCATTAACTCAGGGTTTACTGAGCACTTGCAATGCTTCAGGCACTGTGTTTAGTTACACTGATATTATAATTATAAAATGGACCCTGTGACTGCTTTCATAAGACTTACATTCTTGAAATTGAGACAGACATAAAATATTAGCCAACAAAAACTATTTGGTATATATGGTATGATAATATATGATGTATTAGAGTCTATCACTGGAGAAATTTGTCTAGATTGCTGGGACAGAGTGGTGAGCAGGAAATGCTCTCTTGAAGACATATTGTTTCCTGAAAAACAGGTGTGAGTTAGGTAGAAAACAGGGATGATCACTATGAAAGGTATGAAGGTGGAAGAGGAGTGAATGTTGGCAGAGAAACTGGCTTGTGCAAAATCTCTAATGCAGTACAAACTTTAATATATTTGGAGAACTATCATAAAACATTATTGCTAGACTATTAAGAGAGGTTAGTAGTAGGTAAGTGTGGAGAAATACACCACACCATACAGGCTGACGTGGGCCATAGCCAGGGTTACATAGGCTTTTAGATAAAAGCTCATTAATACTGGGAGAAATTGAACTTGATTATATGGCTGGGGGGAGTTAGCAAATTCTTATATTGTAATAAGTGAACCTTTGTGTGCTAATATATATACCCATCCCACCTCCTGACCCAGTCTAATACATGGTAAAGCATGAACGATGCCTTTGTTCTTTTCTACTTGGTTGATTCCATATGCCAACCGCCTGCTAGGGCCTTGGAACTTCAGATGTGCCTCTGTAAAATATAGGAGGTACCCTGAGAAGCCAGATACACACATTCTAGCATTATTCCTGACCTTGTGTGTATCATTATTTTATTTCTCTGCTGGTTGTGTCAGCTAAAGTCAGGCAGGAAACAGATTCACACGTTATTTAAGTAGGTTGAATGCAATGTGGAAAATTGATTGAACAGACATTGCACAGAGCTGTCCACGTAGCTGCTGCTGAAATCAAAGGCAATACTTGATGTGGGGCCCATTGGTATTTGTTACACAAAGCTCATGAGGCCAGAACTTTCATGGATGGTATAACCTTATTTTGTGTTTACATGCACAGGATTATAGTTATTTTAAGGAAATAAAGTCATCATGCTTAAATAATGTCTCACTTGTTCGATATAATCATTGCTAATTAGTACCAGACTAGAAGATACTAAAACTTATTTTCTTGATGTTGAAGCCTTGTTAATTGGGGTTTTTCTTAAGCAAGTTTTGTAGATTTTAGAAAGTTTGGAAGATTTTTGCTTTGACTGCTTTTCTTGGCCTTTACTGACAACAAGGGGAACGAGTATACCTAAAGGGTTCATTTAAGACTGAGGAGGAGTAGTTATAAGCGCATTTTTCTGATATGAAGCAAGCAGATATATGTTTTCTGCGAGTATAATAAGCTTAGTTTTCAACAAATTTAAAAAACTAACAAGCGTTCTAAAGAATTTCTACATGGAGATGTCTAGAAGGCAAATTGGGTTTACTAATAAGAATGGAACTCAAGCGAAAGTCTATTCAGAATATACAGATAAAGCTATTAGAGCAAACAAGGTAACACAGAATAAAATAAAGATTTTTTTCATGTACAGAAAAGTCTCTGTAGAATACTACAATGTAAAAGCCAAGACAGAGAAATAGCTGGCCTGGTAGGAAGGGTTTGGATCATGGGGGCAGGCTTCCTCTTTGCTGTTCTCATGGTAGTGACTGAGTTCTCATGAGATCCGCTTGTTAAAAAGAGTGTAGCACCTCTCCCATCTCTCTCTTACTCCTGTCCAGCCATGTAGGACATGACTCCTTCCTCTTTGCCTACTTGTCATGATTGTACATTTCCTGAGGCACCCCCAGCCATCCTCCCTGTACAGCCTGTAAAACTGTGAATCAATTAAACATCTTTTCTTTAAAAAAACAAACACAAAACAAACAAAAAAACCCTTTAAGTTCTAGGATACATGTGCAGTATGTGCAGGTTTCTTCCATGGGTAAAAGTGCAATAGTGATTTGCTGCACAGATCAACCCGTAACCCAGGTATTAAGCCTGGCACCAATTAACTATTCTTCCTGATGCTCTCCCTCTCCCTCACCCTGACGGGCCCCAGCTGTTCCCATCGTTGTGTCCATAGGTTTTTATTGTTCAGCTCCCACTTATAAGTAAGAATATGCAGTGTTTGGTTTTCTGTTCCTGCGTTAGTTTGCTGAGAATAATGGCTTCCAGCTCTATCATGTCCCTGCAACGGACATGATTTCATGCCTTTTTATGGATGCATAGTATTCCACAGTGTCTATGTACAACATTTTCTTTTTCCAATCTATTACTGCTGAGCATTTGGGTTGATTCCAAATCTTTGCTTTTGTGAATAATGCTGCAATGAACATACATATGCATGTATCTTTATGATAGAATGATATATATTCCTCTGTGTATATATCCAGTAATGAAATTGCTAGGTCAAATAGGATTTCTGCCTCTAGGTATTTGAGGAATTGCAACACTCTCCTCCACAATGGTTGAACTAATTAAATTACCTAGTCTCAGGTAGTTCTTTATATCAATGTGAGAATGGACTAATACATAGTAGTTTGAATATTAATGAAGGGGAGAAAGAGTTTGTTTGGCAGGGGGAGGAAAGCATGAACAAAAATTAAGAGTTTTAGCAATTTGAACAACTTCATTAAGAGTCTTAATACTTAACCTACAGTATTTTTGAAAAACGCACCTTTCATTCCTACCAGAAACCATTCTAGGAATAAAAGTAAATTAGACTGTTAAGATTTAGTGAAATTTTTGATGAAGTTTTGAAGATTTCTTTACTAATTTTGTGATCTATATTAGTTAATTGGTTTGCTTTAGAAGATGAAGAATTAAAATTGCAAAATATGAACATTTAAAAGAAAAGTTTCCCAAAATAGTCCCTTTCAAATTCTACTGAAAAACATAAAGTCAAAGTTAGATATGACATACACTGTGCTATAAAGTTTCTTTAAGAGTTTCTTCAAAAGTCTGAAGATTGAAGAGTTCTGTTCCCTGAACTCCCACCCCAAACCCTATTTTAGAAAATGCAGATCATAATGGGTTAATTTGTAATCAGTTTATGTGGGAAAAATCTGGCCCTAGTATCACCCAGGGTAAAATTATGTTTCTCCTTCTTTTGCTAAGATCCTTTAAAGTAATGATCTCCAACTATTATCTTTTCTGTCTCATTGGAAACATTGAGTAGGAGGTTCAACTGTGTGGTTATTGAATTTATAAAAAAATAAGGCCTGCTAATTTTCTCATGCATTTCTTCCATCATTATTTTATAAAGTGTTATTTCTCTCTTTGCCCAATCCCATCAGTAGCACATTTACAGATTATCAATAGGGAGGTGCTCCCCATAGCAGTGAGAATTAACATCCAGCAAGAGACTGAGTTCCGCCAGTCAGAATTTAGTACCCTAACAAAAAGGTGATGAGGTGCAATACACAAGGTAGTGAATGGGCTTCAAAAAGAACACTACAGTAAACTGTGAGGACAAAGGAAATATCTTTTGCTCACAAGAAGTCCTGACAGGGTTATGTAAGGATATAGGGATTAATGGGATGACAAATGTGACAACCTCCATGGTAAGTAACAAGATATATTACATTAAAATATCCAAATTATGTAAATTGCTTTGACTTTATATCTTTGAGAAACCATAGATCAAAGCTTAATTGACTATAAATGAAAAACATTAAACGATGTCATATTGCTAAAGTAACATTTTCAAAGTCTAAGACTGTAACAATTGCTTTTGTTTTTGAATTTCAGATATTTAAAAAAGAGTCAATGTAATATATGTGCTGCATTCAATCCAAATCAGAATTCTTCAAGTCTGTATGATAAATACATTGCTCTACATAAAGGCATTATGAAAAAAATAAATTAAGCCATTATACATAAGAATTTTAGGTAATGGTTAAAAATTGCTATACTATATCAATTATATTTGGGGATACTGAACACCTTTAACATAATTTTCAAGTCTCTCAATGGCCTATACTTTTATTGATCTACATATGCTAAAAAGTAATAAGAAAAGAGTTTTTTTGAATATGAGCAACTTCCCCCCTAATTTTCACTTGTGGTGGAGCAAAATTGACTATTTAATATACAATTAAACAAAGAAGTAATTTTTAAAAAATTCATGCATTACCATTCAATGCAAAATAACATTTATTAAATTATTTATTTCAAATAGCTTTTCACATTCTATTTGTCTTTAATACTTTTCAGCAAAATCATTTTCTGATAAATGTATAATTATTTTAAACAATAAAATTGGCATATATTCATATTACTTATCTCATTATCAGTACTTGGATTCAATAAACATTTTTTCTCTTGCTATGCATCATAGACTATGTTGACCTTTCCTTTTTCTGGCCATCTCCTATGTAAAGATTATTTTGCTGCCCATTTTAAAGAAATGTAAGCAATTTTAAGATACAGTGTCACCATGACTTTTTGATTTTTTTACATGAACTAATTGCTAAACTCAACAGTGCTTATTATATTCATAAAAAGTAACTCAAATATTAGCCAATTTGGTGACTTCAAGTCCTACTATGCCACATCACTGTGTTTCTTAATATTTAAGTACTAACTATCAAATCCCTGTGTTACAAACGGTGGGAAACCACAACCTCCAGAGATGGCCAAGAAGCTTACATTCCTTTTTTATTTCCAATGTCTTGATTCCACTGAATCTTTCTATCTCGGTACAAGATAACCAGGTGCTTTGGCTCACACCTGTAATCCCAGCACTTTGGGAGGCCAATGAGGATGCATCACGAGGTCAGGAGTTCAAGATCAGCCTGGCCAAGATGGTGAAACCCCATCTCTAAAAATCCAAAAATTATCCAGGTGTGGTCGTGGGTGGCTGTAATCCCAGCTACTTGGGAAACTGAGGCAGAGAATTGTTTGAATCTAGGAGGTGGAGGTTGCAGTGAGCTAAGATCACGCCATTGCACTCCAGCCTGGGGGACTGAGAGAGACTCCATCTCAAAAAAAAGAAAAAATTATGCACAAGATAAATGTGTCTTGTCTCCTTCACTCCACTCCCCAATATGATTTACAGAAGCTGTGGCATTGTCACAGCATACCACTCATCACGAGTGTCACCTTCCAACAGATTACGCTACTGAAGAATATGACTTATTCTACATAGGAAGGCAGACTCTGTGGAATCCTGGCTCTGCTAGAACCAACATCTGTGAACATGGGTGATTGACTTACTTATATAAAGATCATGCAGACTCGATAAGTTAATATATATGCAAGTTTTCTCATTGTATTACTTTTTGTTCTGCTTGTTGACACATTGATCCAGCCCCCAATTCCAGCTGTTTTATGCATGTCTCAGAATCTTCCACCATTCTATTATATAGAGAAAATTTTTCATTTTGATATTTCTCCATAGCCCAGATGGTCATGACTTCAAGTTACATTAAACCAGTAGGCAACAAACTTACTCAATAAAGGGCCAGATAATATTTTAGGCCTTGCAGATTATAGAGCCTCTGTTGGAACTAAACATTTCTGTTGTTGTAACAGAAAAGCAACCATAGAAAATACAACCATGCATGGGTGCCCTGCCTTCCAGCACAACTTTATCAAAACAGGCAGCTGGCAGATTTGGCTGATGTGTCATAGTTTGTCCCTACACTAAACGAAACATGAGTGTGTTTAGTTGTGCAGATACCCCCATGGGCGACAGTTTGCTGATTCTAGCATCAAAGAAGGCAGACATCTTTTAAAAAAATTTACTGTTATGAAATATCTCATACACATGATTTTTGTTATATAAACGTTATATGCCATATACAATAAAACAATGAAAAAAATGACTAATTGAGGATCCAACATCTGCATCATCCAGTAGAGCATTACCAATACTGTTAAATTCCTCTTGCCATTTTCCATTTGCGTGACTCTTTTTTCTCATCCTCACATATTCCAGAAAGAATTACTATTCATATTCAGTATTTTATCATTAATAGTTGATTCTCATTATTCCTGGTATTTATGTTCCGTGAAGTCAGGTTGAACACTGATTACAGAATACTGACCAATGCTTCTCGGGGAAATATGTATATGCACATACACTCACAAACACACACAATTTCACATTCATTGTGATCTTAAACAGTAAAATCTACTCATCATTTTCTCCATTACACAAAAAAGCTAACAATGTCCATAAGTATTGAGTGACTTGCCTGAAGCTGCCCCACTAACAAGTGCCAAAGTTGGGATTCGAACCCTTCCAACAGGCCCCAGAGCTGGAGCTATTTGCTGTATGCTGCATTGCCCTACTATTTCCATCTTGCAGTCATCTTTGTTTGAGAGCTGAGACAAGAAGATCCTGCCTTCCTAAACCTCAATTGGGAACATGTGCCTCAGATTCGCTCAAATTTTTCCTTGTTCTAATCATATCTGCAAATGACTGAAAGTGCCCTGAGTATTCACTTGGGGGATTATTAATAAATTTTAATAAGTAGGCAAACTTGCTAATACAGAATTTTAAATAATGAGGATAAAAGATAGTCTTGTTAAATAAATATATATTTTCTTAATTCTGTATAATCTTGATCTCCATACAATTGATACCATCCTAAATACATTCTTCTTTTTGGCAATGCTGTTAATAAGCTGCGTATATTTCTGAGATTGCTTCATTTTGATTTGCATGATTGTGGCTCATCATTCACATTCCTGCAATTAATTCTAATGTATGGATATATAATTTATTTACACATACTTCTATTCGGGGCATTGAGGATGTTTTAAGTTTCTTGATATTACAAATAATCCTGGAATAATTTCTTGTTCATGATATTTGGTATATAAAAGTTTATATGAGATATATTAATTTTATTTATTCTTATTAACTTAATTATATATCTTTTTAATCACTTTATCTTTTTTATCACTTTATCAAAGAGTAACATTAATAGTTTTTAAAATATTAATCCAAACTTTCATACAAGGGATAATACTAATTTAGCTATGATCTTTTTGATATTAAAGCCAGGTTCAGTTTTCCAACTCATTGCTTAAATACACTGTATCCATGTTCATGAGTGTGAGTCATCATATAGTTTTATTTTATTTTTATTTTTAGCTGTTTTATTCTTTACTTTTTAAATTTATTTATTTATTTTTAAAAATTTTATGGGATGCATGTGTAGAACATACAGGTTAGTTACATAGGTAAATGTGTGCCAGGGTTGTTTACTGCACCAGTCATATAGTATTTTTATTACATTTTTTTCTGGTCTAGTGTTAGTAAAATGGCTGCTAAAACTGGATGATAAGTATTCGCCATTTTACTATGATTTGTAAAGTTTGTGCATTTATTCCTGGAAACTGGTAAAATTTCTTTTTTCTTCTTTTGGTAAAAATGATCTGTAGAAAATATGCTCCAATATTTTTATTTCTTCTCTCTTCTAATATTCTAAATGATACATTTATTCCTTTTATTTTCTGTAATAATTTGTGAATGTATATAATGTTTTTCAATTGTTTTTGTGTTTGAAATTGTACAATAATCTGTTTAACTTCAGAAAACAAACAATTTGGATAACTAACAATAAAAATATATTGGAATGCTTTGATACTCATTATCCTCATGACAGGACTATATATTATCATGATCCAACAATTTGATATACTACTATTTGTTGACAGAATATATTTATTTAATTTATATAGCTATTTTAGTTTATATTTGCCTGCTATTTTTTATTGCTTCTCAGTTTTAGATACGCTTTCCTTATTCTGAAATTCATCCTGAGTGTCTACGTGTGTCTATGTGCGTGTGTATTTGTATATAAATGTATATATGTGCATACATACATATCTGTATAGATGTTCTTTTTTGGGGAAGATTTGTCAATGGTAAATTATGTCAGTATTTGTTTATATTGCCTAGATTTTAGAAGGTTAGTTGGCTGGGTACAAAACAACATGTTGAACACAATAAGCATATACAATTGTCAGGTTGGCATTTTAAAAAGAGAAAAAAATGAATAATATGATTCTCCAGAAAGAAGTTTACTAGGTCCATAATTTAAAAAATGATGGTTCTACTTTCCTAATACTTTTCACATCTTTTTTTTTCACTAACTTTTAGCTCTTATTGATGCTGTTGCAGTCTAAGTGTAATTTTAATTTTTTGCTTTATTTTGTAGATGATTTTTTTAACTTACTGCCTGCTGTGTAGATACATATTTATTTTTATTAATCCCATTTGAAATATATTGTTTCTGAATTTTAGGTTTCACGTCTTTCATCAATTCTGGAAAATTCTTAGCCATTATTCCTTCAAATACATCTTTTCTACCATTCTCACCTTAGGTTTTCCCCAAACTGCTATGAGGATAACAATAGTCTTCATTATGTTCTCCATATACTGCAAACTATTTTCTGAAAATTTCAGATCAAATTTCAGTTCACAAATTCTCTTCCATTTTGTCTAATCTCCAGATTAACTCACGCAATAAATTTTAATTTCATGAATATATATACATATATACTTATATATTAAATGGATCTTTAATTTTTTTCATTTTTAATAACCTCTTTGTTTATTTGATCATTGATGTTTTCAACTATTATTCATTTACATATCATATACATAGCTATTTTACATTTTGATGCAACATTTGAATATCATCAACCTTGTGACGTTAACATTTTGACTGCTTCTTTTTTCTCCTCATTCTTTCCTAGAATACCAGGCCAAGACTACACTTAGGTGAATGAGACATTTGCTCTGGCTGAAAAACATAAGGGTCCAAGATTCTCCATTATTAAGATAAATAATAGTTTAATATAGTCTTTTCAAAAAATCAAAATGAATGCCACATATGATAAAAATTACTGAAATTTGAATGAAGGCAGGATCTGACCCTGTACTTCCACAAATCACATCATTTGTCTTACCTTAATTAATCTGGGTACAGCTTCTCTTTAACTAAATTTTGATATTTTTATCATGGAATTTTGTACAAATGTTGACTTTTAAGAACACTATATTCAACTATTATTTATCTTGATGATAAAAAATTTTGGACTCATATTTTGCACCTGAGGTAGGGCCTTATTCACATTGTCCTGATTTCCTGGGCCCTGATATAACAATTTATTTGTTTCTGTTTTTAATTTTTTTTTTAAGCTTACTTTTAGTTGAGCTTAATCTGTGGAAAACCTGAGGCGTTTGAATGGAGAGTAGATGTATCCAGAGAGGATAAATATATGCGTCTGTGGGCCGGGCACAGTGGCTCAAGTCCATAAACCCAGCACTTTGGGAGGCCGAGGCGGGTGGATCACGAGGTCAAGAAATGGAGACCATCCTGGTCAACATGGTGAAACCACGTCTCTACTAAAAAAAATACAAAAATTAGCTGGGCATGGTGGTGCATGCCTGTAGTCCCAGCTACCCGGGAGGCTGAGGCAGGAGAATTGCTTGAACCCAGGAGGCAGAGGTTGCCGTGAGTGAGATCACACCATTGCACTCCAGCCTGGGGAACAAGAGCGAAACTCGGTCTCAAAAAAAAAATATATATATATATATATATATATATGCATCTGATCTTCTTGAACATACAGTTAACATAAATCCAAACACCACACCTTACTGAGGGAAAAATATAGAGGTTATAAATTCCAGGGTAATATTTATATTACCTGGTAATATAAATATTAAAAAAAAAAGAGTAAGTTTTTAATCTTTCTTTTTCTACCCAATTTAAAGGAGTTATCACAGTTTTTTTTAATTGTCTTCCTATACATAAGATAATGAATTTTGTGTTTTAATTCATCTTTTGAGAGTATATGACTCTTCTCAGTTTTATGATGGGTTTTGATTTCAGTCTCATCAAGCCTTCCTCACCCGTGGCTTTGACCTGAGGCCAATATCTTTAAGTTTTTGTTCCCCAAATCCCCTGGTCTTTGAAACAAACATTTGTCCTTCAGATTCCACTTCCCACTATGGTTTAAATTGTCTGTGGGAGAAGGTATGTGTTTGCATGTGTATACTTTGAGAGGTCACTTGATTTCTCATAAGCTTGGCAATGTAATTTAATTTACAGTTATGGCAATGCGTTAGTCCACTGGTGACTGACAATCAACAGAAATTTGTGTTCATACTTCTGGAGGCTGGGAAGTCCAAGATGTAGGCACCAGCAGGTTCAATGCCTGGTAAAGATGCATTTTCTGGTTCATAGATGGCATCTTTTCTTCATGCCCTCACATGGTAATGGGGCATAGCAGTCTCCCCCACATTGGGAAAAGATGCGATGTTTAGGTGTAAGTCACATTTATACCCTCTGAACTGGGGGAAAGTACCAGGGCAACTGCAGAAGCTGGCAAAGCCTTGGTGTAAGCATCCCCAGCAGTTGAAGGAATTTTGGTTTTTGCCACGCATGGCAGTGCAGCTGGAGCCAGAAGGAAGCCAGGGGCCTGTCCTGTGCGGTGCAACCAAGTGGACTAATACTGATAGGTAAGCACTGTTGAAGGAAGAAGAAAAGGTGATTGTGATTGAAAAGCTTATGACTTTATGCATGGATTGGATTCTAACTGACTCTTGAATCTCCCGTTCCCCTTCTCATTTTGAAATTCAGGAAAATTTGATTTCCTGTTTGTCTTTGGCTACCTCAAAGTGTATCTGTTGTGAATTTTGTTCAAAGTCTCTTTCTTCTATGGATATTTAATCTGAATTCATGTTCTTAAAACACAGAGGAGTTACAAATAATGTCGTTTCTTTTGGAACTCTTTACAGAACACAATTCTTGCTCATTTTAACTGCTTTAATACTTAATTTCTGCTAAATTACCAGTCTTAGTTCTAGCATTTGCTAACTGTGCATTTGGGCAAGTTACTTAACATTTCAACATTCTATCTGTAAAATAGAGAGAATATAATCTTCATAAGGATATTTTGGAGTTAATTTTGGAAAATAATCTCAGGCATACAGAGGAGCCACAATAAATATTAATTTTAATCTGTAACAAACATTTGTTGTCTACCTGCTCTAGCTATTGTTCTAGATCATTGAAATTGATGATTAAAGAATAGATATTTGTGCATCACAATGTTTGGTGAGGATGAAGCATGAGAAAGATAATAATTAATAAATATAATATATTTTTTAATATTAAACGTATTAGAAGGTATTGCTTGCAGAAAATATTAAGAGAGCTTTTGTGTGACTCGTGAAAGAATCATTTTGTATTGTAACATAAGATGTTCTGGTCAGCTAATACCTTGTTGAGAAGGAGGTCCTTGATCAGAGAATTGAAGGCTATGATGGAGTAGCTATGAAGATATGAAGAAGCACTGAATTCTAATCAGGAGAAACAATGGACCCAAAACTTTACAACTTGCAGTGTTTCAAAATAGCAAAAAATCTTGGCTAGAGCAAAAGAAGTGACCTGAAAGTTGTACCAACAACATCAGTGAAGGGAAGTATCAGATTCTGGGGCCTTAATGACAGTTTTGAAAGTTTAGACTTTTAATTTGAATAAAGTTAGGACCCGGTATCAGTCAGGGCTTTCCCAAGAAACAGAACCAATAGGATGTAGGTATATGTGAGTGTGTGTGTATGTGTGTGTATAAAGGAATTGACTCACACAGTAATGGAAGCTGACAAGTTTCAAGGTCTGTGGTTGGCACGCTGGAGGCCCAGGAGAGCTGATGCTGCAAGTTGCAGTCCAAAGGCTGGCAGGCTCAAGTCCCAAGTAAAGCCATTGTTTCAGTTCTGGTCCATAGTCAGAAGACTCATATTTCAGCTCAAGCAGTCAGGCAGGAAAAGTTCTCCCTTATTTGGCTCATTTCTTCTATCCTGATTTATACTTTATTGGATGAGGCCCTCCCACATGAGGGAAGGCAATCTAATTTTCTATCTATAAATTCAAATGTTAATTTCACCCAGAACCATTTTCACAAATATATCACAATAATATTTGATAAAATAGGTCCTGCATGACCCATTAAGTTAAAACACAATTTAAACATCACAGAGTTTTAGGAATTTGACCCAAAAGGTAGCATAATTTGTCTTTGTTTAAAAAAAAAGGGCTTTAGGGACGTGTTATAAATCAACTGAAAGGAAGAAAGTGGAGAGCCAGGGCTGTGTTTTAGGAGGGTTTTGGTAAAAATGTCAAGGAACAGTGCAGGAATGCCTGCTGTGGAGCTGGCAAGGGGTAACAAGAATCTTAATAGATTTTGAAGACAGAGCCAACAGAATTTGGATATGGGTCACGAAGGTACGAAAAGAGTCAAGGATAATGCAAAGGTTTGTATTCAGAAAACACAAGGATGGAGTTGATCATTTGACATTATTTGGCTTGTTGTAGCAAGGAGATTAGCAGGCTTGGGAGGGAAGAGAACGAGTTTTATATTTGTCACCTTAACATGAGTTGTCTATTAGACAATAAAGCTATTTTTCATTTATTTGAGACATTTGTTAATAATAAGTTAAATTTTGACTTTTCTGAGAAGTTTATCAATTTTCATAGACACTCGTATTTAAGAAAAGATGTAAAAGTAAAAGAAGTTTAACTGTTCTTAAGTAGTGAGAACATATTTTCAGGGGGTGCTGTATCTGATAATTGGCAAATCATGTCACATATTCAGCAACCTAGTTTGACTTTACAAAGCCTTAACTTAGTCTTCCCTGAGCACACAGCTATATCCTGGGAAGCAGGAAGATAAAAACACAGACGAGATACCTCTCATTGGCATATGAATTTCTCTGACTTTGACTCAAACTGCCTTTCCAGCCTCATTAATCATTCCCTCTGGCATTTTTCTCCAACATTTTAGTTACTTCTTACTAGAGTCTTTTTCCTACCCCTTGTCCTTGCAAGCCTTATCTTTTAGTCTGAGAAGAGTCGGTCTCCCAATTTTCAACTCTCAAAATCATTCATTTGAAAAACGTAAAACAATTACCCTTCCCTCTGTGAGATTTTCCTGATGTCAAAATAAGTGGACTCTTTCCCTTTGTCTTCATCACACTCTTTAGAAGTAGTGGATACTTAAAAACTTCTGCCATGTATTATAATTTGTTATTATAAGCTGTTTTGTTCATAAAACTGTGGTATTTCTATGAACTTATAAATGATGAATAATGTTACTGAGAATATTTTTTAAAATCTTCCAACACCTTGTGGATAATAGGTGTTTAACATTGTAGGATTATTTTCATTCGTTTGAAGAGTAGAGTATTTCAAAAGCAATGGATCATGCAATAAAGACTGTAGTCTTTTCACAATAAATCTGTTCTTTTAGGAAACTCTTTAGAGGTAATTTTAACTTGTCCGCCACCAATTCTTGGTACCAAACAAAATATGGAAAAATTCATGTTAAATTATTTTTAATATTGTACGTGTATTTTAATCTCTTGCTATCAGATATTGGCAAACTATAATTATGTTGTCAGAAAAACATCAAATATATAACACTGACACTTGTGTATAATAATTAAATTATGCATTTATTGGTGGGTTATAGACATTTTTAAAAACCAATAAAGAAGTTCATATTATGAAGCAGGAACATGCAATTTGTATGATTAAGCTGTGGAAGGACAGGAAATTGGTTTCTAACAATTTCTAATTTGTTCCATCTTTCCCATGTGAATAATCAATATCATATTAAGAATTGTTTATAGCTTCCCCAATTTATAGTCTAACCAATACAGAGAATAATTGAATGTTTACATCATTCTCTTCATTTGCATTGTTACTATTTATGGAACTATGGGCCATCACTATTTAGAACTAAATGAATTATTCAAAGAATCATTATAATTAAATGTGTTTAAACAGGAAGAAAATATTTTATAATTGAATTATTTTCAAAATGTTGGAACAGTATCACTTTTATGATTCCGTAGACACCAGAAATAAAGCATAATGGTATATCACATACTGAGATAATTCATTTGACAACCTAAACTATGCAGTTTTTAGCCAAGTATAAGAAAAATGAAAATGTTGTTTAACCAGACAAAATCAATGTCATAAAGTCTATATAGTAAAGCTGATACACATTTTTTTCTTTTAGAATTTCTCAGTCCTTGGGTAGAACCAGCTCACTCTTATTTAGCTGTTTTTCTGACTTGGTTATCTCCTAATCCATTATAGAATTAGAATAAGCTGATAGTAGAGAGAGGCCAAAAAAGAAAAAAGGTTGACAGTCACAAGAATAGAGTGCAAACAAAACTGCAAAACACAGAGAGTTCTGAAATGCTTTCTGCATCAGAATCTCAGATATACTATCATCATCCATAATATTTTTAAAGATGGAAATCTTTATTGGGCACCTAGGTATGGTATCACAGTTAATCTTCACAATAATTATATTGTAGGTAAGAGAACTGAATCTTACACAGGTTAAAATAATTTTCTATATTGGTTTGGATTATTTACTTATGTGACTAAGCTGGGCTAAGAATCTTCTCTGAAAAGCATCAGTGTTGTCACCTTGAAAACCCCTGGAGAGTCAGTTTGAGATGGTGAATGGTTGGGATAGATTTCTGATGACAATGATCTGTTCAACTATATTTCCAGATAAAGCAAAGATTTTGAAACAGGATTCGTAACTTTTAATAGGATACCTATAGTGCCTGGTTTGTGATAATCTAGATACTCAAATCTGTGAAAACTATTATATTCATGAAGGACAATGGGACTGGCTTTTCACTGAACAAACTGAGAAAAAAAATATTATGTTCATCCACAGGTAAACAAAGACTGGGTATTATTCACTGCAATGGAAAAACATAGATTATAAATTGGATCTTTAAGTAACAATGAGTCCAAAGAGCTGCTGACAATATCATTGTTTGTTTTTAAGGACACCATAACTTGTAGAAATTTAGACATAAAACATGAATAGCTATAAGTATAGAGTCATTCACAAAGAGGAGAAAAAAATGATAGTGCTCTGTCACAATTGTCTTTACTAGAAAATTTTGCAAAGGAGCTGATAACAAACACAAATACTGTGATGTGAAAGGATATTTTAAAATCAATGTAATAGCTAATGTAACTAAACCTGAATGAAAGAAAATAAGAATAAACTCTTATTTGACACTTACTTTCTTTATTGTTTTTATTTCTCACCATGCCTCCTCTTGTATTCTTGATTTCAATAACCTTAGCTAGATTTTTCTCATTTGTTCACTCAGTCTCTCTCTCTTTCCTCTCATATGTTAATTCATTCATCCATCCATCCATCCATCCATTCATCCATCCATCCATGCATCCATCCATCTTTCCATCTGAATTTTCCAAAAAATATAAATTAATTGTTGTTTTTCATTGATTCACGTTTACAGTACTTTTTCAGCACTTGTTTGCCCTTGAATCCTTACATCTACCTAGGCTAATTTGTATTACTTTGCTATGTAATATGGGATTACTGGGGCTGTGTTCTCCTTTGCAAGTTTAGTTATTTGACTGCCTGTTACCTATGACCTGTGGAAAGTATCCATGAGAGGTTGTCAGTCAGTGTTAGGATATGGGATTCGATTATGGATTCTGTGGATTATGTGGGAGTGGAACAGTTTGTTTGTGGATGCAAACTCTCCCAGATAAACCCACCATCTTTTCTACCACTTCTTGTCTATCCTGGGTCCTGGATCCTGATAAAATGAACTTCTCCTTCTATGCCTCCAGCCTAGGGGTTATAGTGGCCATGATATTGATAATGTTTGGGCTAGTCTGCACTCTTAAATTTAGATGTTAAGCTTTTCTTTCAGTTGAGTAACCAATTATCTGCATTACTCTATTTAAACAGTCAGTTGGTTTATGTTGTCTGATTAGGCTCTGGTTAACACAGCAACCTCAACATGTTACCTCTTTACTCTAAAATGTTGTTTTGGATGCAGTGTCAATAAAAACAGTAATGGTGGAGTCAATTTTATTTTTGGTATAAAAAGGCTCTGGCTCTGTCAGTTGAGTTTTCTTTACTCTCCTGCCTCTAAGGAATTTATTTCCAGATAAGTTCTCATCATGATAAAAATAGGAATAGAGCTGTTCCACTAGATGTGGAAGGACTTTATGAGATCATTTCAGCGAGTTAAGTGTATGGGTAGCTGTTGCATGTGCAGGAAACAGGTGATAGAGAAAAATGATTAATTTTAAGAAATGTTACTATGTTTTCCATTTATAGTGTTCAAAAATGCAAAATAAGCACAGAAATGTTATTTTTAAATGAATGTTTCTGGCACTGTGTGTCTTTGAACATAGGTGCCACTTGAAGTGTTCAAAATAAACAGAAGCTGTTGCTCATAATGGAAGCAGTGATGGCTTATTGCAAAAAGCTTTTCTCATTTTATTCTGTATTGTCTTTCTTCTCTGGTTTGATTTCTATACACTTTTTCTCAGTTTTGTTGTTCTAAAACTGGAGTGATTTTTACTTAAAAATTTTGAAACTGAAATTGTGGTTGATTCTAAAAGTGCATTTAAAGTCATATTAAAAGGTGATATTTATTTTATGCTAATTATATGACAGAGAGTGGCATATATTACTCATAAATTCTATCTTATTAAATCCTTGTGAATATCTAGTGAGCTTAGCAACATTATTTATCCTTATTTCATAGTAGAAGAACAGGTTTAGAGGTCAACTTGGAACTCTTTATTCTGATTTCAGATCCTAATCTTTAAATGATTAAGCTATATGTAAAATACAGGACTTATTAAATGTTACGAATAGACAAGTATATAATTAATTTATTATCAAATTTCAGATAAAAGTAGTACAATTTGAGAGTGATTACTCCATAAGTACATCATTAATACTAAATGGAAGCCAATAGCTCCTTAGCTCCTATATTTAATAGAAGCAAATTTTATAACTGAAATGTATTTAGAGATTTTCAGAGACAAACATTTAAAGAAATAAATAAAAAGAGACAGAATTCACAAGTATAGAATTAGCTGAATGATTATAATTGATTATTTTATGGGGGATTTCCCTACAGAAAAAAAATGCTTGTTTGACTTAGGTATAAATAAGTTCACAAAGTAATTGTATCGTGTATCACTTTCTTTGAATTCTAAACACAGATCAAGGTTTATGCATTAAATCTCAAGTAGTCACTTCTTTTTATTTTTCTGAATTTGTTTACCCTAGTGATTTTTTTTCATATGTCATTTATTGGTAAAAATAAACTCATTAGAAAATTATTATTGACTCAAAGAAGATGAGAAATGTACATAAATCATTGACATTTTTCTAGGATGATGTTTCATGCTGAGTTAATGGTCCAGTAATTTAGAGTGATGTTTTCATAGCCATGTAGTTAAAATACCTCATATCTGAATCTGAGATAGGGTGTGTGTTCTATTAAAAAATCTATACCTTCATTATTGAAATTAGAGTAGGATTTTATTTAGAGTTGTTTTATCATGTCTGCTTCTGGCCCTGTCTTTCTGCTTAGTGATTATTTTTTTGCCTAAGATACATACTCTCTTCCTCCTACTCGTCCATGTCTCTTCTTCCTATTCTTCCTAAATACAACCCAGCTTAAAGTCCTTAGGGGAAAATTAAGGCTCTCCTTTGTAGGTGAGTTTTATGCATTTTTATCCTTCTCTATGATTGTCATAATTAAATACATGTAATTCCCACTTACCGAGACATTATTTAACCAACAATCAGAAACTGGGACAGCATCAAATAATTCTAAAGAAAGATCTGACAAAGTTTTTATTTCCAAATCTGCAATATCAGAGATCTAGGAGCCAGGAGGAGTAAGATGGTATCCAAATACCATTTAAAGAGTTTATTTTGGAAATCTCCTTCCAACCTTGCTCAGGTATTGGCCTTTATTATTCTAATTTACTTTATGAATATTTCTTCTCAGTTTGTCTTTCAAATTGCTCATGAACTAGTTGGGAATTTAATTGTGTATACTAAAAGTAAGTTATACAATGTCTTTGTGTATATAATTTGTTATAAGCAAGTTGAGATGATGTCATGAAGTCATTGATCCAATATGGCAGGGGTTCTCATAAGAAGAGAAAAATCTGTGCAGAAATATACACAGGGAAGAGACGTCATGTGAGGACAGAAGATAACCACATGAAGGCAGAGACTGAGTTATATTAGGCAAGGAAAAACTCTACAGGTTTATGAAAAGCATAATTCAGCCAACATCTTGACTTTTGGACTTCTGGCTTCCAAAACTGTAGGATGGCAAATTTCTGTTGTTTTAAGTCACTTAGTTTATGGTACATTATTCCAACAGCACTAAGGAACTATATAACCCTTGACTTGGATCACACAGCATATACAATTTTATTAATATCCACTATTTTGAGTTTGACAAAGCTTTAGTTTTTTCAGTGGGTTTGTCTTTGCTGTTATAAGTATACTAACAACAGAGCACATAGCGCCAACAATTGGCATAGTCCTTGTGTCATGAATATGGATACAACATGTTCATTCACTGAATCTCATGAATTTCATTCTTAGATTGACCTTCATGTCCTCATTATTGCTCTACTCTATTTTGATATCCAAATGTAAGAAAATTAGTTCTTCTGATTCCCCTGTTCCATAGGTGATTAGTAGCAGCAAATTGAGTGGTAAGGAAGAGATTCAAGAAATGCAATCAGAATAGGAATTATTCTGTAGCCACAAAGTGAGAAGTTTAAAACCTGCCTTAGAATGTAAATTCTATTACTAATAACTTTCTAGAGACTGGGAATTTGACTTACTTCCTCCTTCTCTCATTTATTAAATAGAAAACCACAGCACCACTCTTATGACAGTTAATGATGTAGCATTTGACAAATAACCAGCTCAGCTAGGCGTATGGTAGGAATTTACTGTCAATTTGGTTATTATTCCTTTTATTTAAGAGGATACACCAGTCTAACATCACTAAATAGAAGAAGAAAGCTTGTTCCTACATTTTTCTTCAGTGCTATAATTGCTAAGCATGATTTGACCTTGAATCTTTAATAAATAATTAAATTATCCTTAGTAATTAGCAGAAATTTATACAACTGATTTTGGAACTTGACATCCATTTATATTCATAGGAGTACATTGGAACCATTACACACCCATCATTTCTGTTATGAAGTCTTCTTAAACACTCTATCAGTGAAGTAAACGTTACCTGTGTCAATTACTTAGACTGTTTTCCAGTTGGTGTACCCATGCTCTGTAATGTTCTTCAGAGTTGGTAAATTTAATTTTTGTGTTCCTTGCATTAATTCTAAATCTTATATTCCAAATGGAAATGTATCTAAGATAGTATTACAAAGGCCAAAGCCTCAGAATGCAAAATAAAAATAAGAAATAAAAACAAAGTTTCTTGAATTAACTATTTTTTTTCCAATTTTTCCTAAGTTAGAAAATGGGAATAGCATTCTCCATTCTCCTACTTCCTAAGAATTCTAAATAGGTTCATCAAAAAATAAATCCACTAGGCATTTATACAATGCCTCTAACTCATATGTATTTGAGTTACAAGTGCTTTATGAATATAAACAGTAGCATTAGTATACAGATATGACCAGTGTAGTCTTTTTTTCATCAAATAACTAATTAGTGTTAAAAGTCAAACATTAAGAAACCAATTTCTAGATTTGTTGGATTTTTTTTTAATCGTAGTCACAATACTGATTTTAATTTCTCTTTGGACTGCTAACAAAATTCAGGGAAGTGTTTTATACAGAGACTGGCCTGAAATCATATAAATATTAGTTCATTTATTCAATAAATATTTATTCAGTGCCAGATATTATACTAATTGCTACAAATAGAGTGGTGAGTAAAAAGAAACGTATTTTCCTTTGGCTTTCCAGAGCTTGCAATTTACCTGAGGCAAATTTGTCATAGGCATTTGTTTTATTTTCTTATTTGTTTTATTTTCCCCTACAGCACCCTTCTGTCAGTTCCACTTTCACTGATGACCCCATCATTCCCTTACTCGACTCACCTTTGCTCTTCTTAAATGACAATCATTTGCCTAGAGAGTTGACTCCAGTTTTTATTAATAAATTTATTCTTGATTTAATTCTAATATATTAAGGAAATCTGGAAAACTAAATAAAAAGCTTAAAGAAAAATTTAAGAAAAGTTTGATTTTTAAAGAAGATCTGTAATAAGCGTATATTTCAAAAAGACCTAATCTAAGTACACTTAATACTAATTAACTGTAGAACTAGAGAATGTGCCTATTAAATTGTATAATAAATTTACTATTAAATGAGGACTATGAGTAAACAAAATAAGCCTCTCATACTTAGCCTGATTTCAGCTTTTTGAATTCTTCTGAATTCTCTTCTAGAAATTATGTTTATTGAAATGAAGGAAGGGAAGGAAATATGTTGTCAGTGCTGCCTTCACCGAATGGGAAGAACTTTCCCACCATTCACTACCACTGCCAACAAAGAAATAACTCTCAACAATTCATTCTGTTAAAGAGTTGAGAATCAAATATTTTATTTCTATTGACAACTGTTCCCTACTGATTCATTTTGTGAATTAAAAACAAATCACTCATGAATAATTTGTATTTACATGCTGCCTTTCTTCTGAGAAGCTAAAAAGATTTAAACTCTTTCTACTTCAGTTTTTTTCTAAAGGTTAAAAAAAATTATAATGCCAACCATTGCCCCATAATGTTACAAATGAAAGCCTTTACATCACTTCAATCAGTTCTGATAAATAATGCCAGCTATAAAATACTATTATTAACCATACATTGATCACAAGATGTCCATCATTAAGAAATAACTTTAAAACTCGGAAATCTTCACTGCTGTTTTGAACAGTAGAAGCATTTGATTAGAGAGAAGGCATGGATATTGAAACTTCAAAACTGAAATGTCAGATGGTTACAGTGAATTTACATGGGGAATAAATGCAAGAAGGAAAAATGTGCATTAAACTTACCACTACCCAGTACTTCTTCCTCACTGTCTATTCTATTTTTTTTTTTTTTAACGCATGGCTTTATTCTTTTGATAAAGCGTCCGTTTAACTGATTGCTGTGTTTTAAACAATTCTGAGAATGTGATGGGTTGGCCATTCCTCATGCTGTCCGGGTGTTCCTGGCTGATTCTGATGGCTTAAGTGAACGCAGCAGCAGGGAGAGACGCTGTAGGGAGTAACACTAATCATAGGACACCACAAAGCCCAAAGTAACTGCTATTTTTTTCCCTTCAGTTTTTTTCAGTTAAATTCGTTGTTGGTATATTCATAATTCATAAAAGCCCAAGGAGAGAGGGCTTTTATTCCACAAGTATTTATTGAGATACCCCACGAAACTTTCGTTTTTGGTCTACCAACAAATCATCAGTTGGTTATGGCACATCTCAAAATGTAACATGGCTCATTACAGCCTCAAATTGCACTTGATTTTCTTCTTTGATTTTTTGAATCTTTTAGATCTCCTGAGGCATAACACAGTGAAACCATTGTTTTTATCCATCACATTTAAAATGTCTACTCTTTTTTAAGGAAATAACTTAAGCCAGATCCTTAAAAAGTGTTTCAGGTTTTGGTTTTAATTTTGGAATTCATGTTGAAAAACAAAAAAGTAAAATATCTGCAAAACAGGCAATTAGCTGTTTTATTACTGAGAGAGATACTGTCTAAACGAAACCTAAATCTCACCATACTTATAAGGTTGAGCCATCACAATTTATTGATTTATAAACATTGAGAGTCTATTTCTTCCGATAGCCGTCATTACAACTCTCTTGGGTAAAATCACAATTGGTGGCTCTTTAGTGACATCTGGGTTGGATGCATAGCTTTTGCATCATACATATCTCATTATGGCAATTAAGACATATTTTCCTCATTTTATTTTGCTTTGTTTTTAATTTAATGTCAATCTGTATTTAAAGGTTGATTTCTCCTCTCCCTAATCACATACTGAAGTGGAGGTCATAGCTTTTGGGAATGGTTGAAAGAAGGAAGACTTGGGCTATAAAATGAACTCTAAATCCTCTTCTAATCACTGGCTCCTCCATTAATTGTAACAAAGGGCAAGGGAGGGGGTGAAAATAGCAAGTATTTCTTTACTAAACAAGTTTAGAAGCATCCTTCCTCCCTGATTGATGATCCTGTGTCTCTGGCTAACACTGCCTGGTACTCAGTATCCTCTCTGAGTATTTAATTTCAACTCTTTTGCAGTGCTTGTGTGGGTACAACTTCAGAGAAGTTCAACAAGTACATTCCCACTTCATCATTCCCTGATTTTTGAGATTCAATCCTGCTACACTTAACTCCTTATGTGCCCGCATTGTTCCAGCCAATGCTAGTGGCCAGTCATCTTTCCGAGGGTCTTTTGATGCTGAGTCTCCCTGACTGATATTTTTAATGGGAAGCATGGGCTAAATGGCTCAAGTCCAGATAACCACTTCAGAGTCCAGTCACTCACTACTATATCAGTAGATCGGTTGACTAAACAGATAAACAGCCTAACAACTAAATGTCTGTCTCTCTGCAGGCTTGACTAATCCATACAAGGGATTCTCTTAAAGCAGCCCCAGATCTCAATCTCTCCAGGAATACTGTATTCCCTAAACAGCTTCCACATCATTCTTTTCATTTTCTTTTTGAATGAAAGGGGGCCACTGTGATTAACTGTGTTGATTTTACTAAATGGTTTATATGATTCTGATCTACTGGGATAGTAGGCCTCAAGAGCACACTATTCTTAGAACTCAGTATTGATTCTGCGAATATTTATTGAGCCCTAATAATGTGGAAAGAACTGCTGGTAAAAAAAAAAAAGCATACAATATTTTAGTCTTAGGAGTAAAAATTCCTTTGGAAAAAACTATAGCAAATGAGGAAAAGGATTGTGGAGGAAATGGGTTTAAGAGGATTCGATGGTGATGATGGTTCTGTTTAAACCAAGATAGTTAATGAGGCTCTTGCTGAGAAGAGATTATTTGAGCATAATCATGATGAAAATGAATGATTAGGCTATAGGGATATTGGAGTGGAGTCGGGGAGAGGGTCCCAGTCTGATGGAAAACAAGTGCAAAGTCCTGAGGCAGGAACACTGTGACTTGTTCAAGAAGCCAAACATAATATGGAGGTATTTCCTGCTATCCATTTCCAACCTTTTGTCCCTAGTTAAGTGCAGGTGTTTGACAGTTAACATCACCCTGTTCCACAATATTAAGGACAAATCAGTGTTAAACTGTTGTAGGCATGTCCTGGCGTGGGTTAATATAACAAAAATATCATCGACTGAGAAGCTGAAGCAACAAAAATTTATTTCTCACAGTTTTGGAGGCTGGCAAGTCTCCAGATCAAGATCCAGCAGATTCAACATCTGGTGAGTTCCCGCTTCCCAGGTTGTAGACAGCTGTCATCTCGCTGGGCCCTTGCATGCCAAGAGGCAGATACTCTCTTCTGTATTTCTTTTTATAACCTCATTTATGAAGGCTCCACCCTTATGACCTAATTACTTCCCAAATGCCTCACTTCCAAATACTGTCATATCAGAGATTATGCCTTCAACATACATTTTGGGGAAACACAAATATCCAGTTCATGCCGGAACATGATGAAACCACTTGAGCGAGATTATATAGTCAGTAACATTAATGCCAAACTGTATACTCTGTGACTTTTTAAATATACAAAGTTAACATTCAAAAAAAATTCCTACTGTTTAGCATAATATATTAATAATTACTAAATGGGAGAATTAAAACCATTTATTAGAGATAGATAATTTTTTAATGAAAATAAACAATTTGGCTACTTTTCTCATCAAGTTTCTACAGCTGAATTTTCTTTGGACTTCCTGTTTATTTCCGTGTGTCTAGTAACCTTCCCCAGTAAGTAGTTGGTAATATTTTCCTTTGGTTCCTTTGGTAGGAGCTTACTGATTTTCCAACAGTATGAAAATAACTATACTTATAATTTTCATCTTAACGTTAGTTTGATTTGAAACTCTTCTAAATAAAGAAAAAATGAAGTTTTGAGAAATAGCTTTCTTGCTGAAGGTTATAACAGTTAGTGTTGGGAAGAATTACAGTGTTTTCGGAGTCTTGGATGATATTGTAGACAAACTAAGCACTTGCTCAAAGAATTGAAAAAGATAGAAAAGGGAAATAATTTGATGTTTGGCAAAATTGGCTGAAATCATCATTTTGGATTATGCAAGGAGATACAGAGCTTGCATCATAATATTTTCGGTGCTTTTATTCTTCTGATTATTTTTATCTGTTCTTGGTTAAGTCTTGTGTAACAGAAGTTGGCTGTAACTTGGCTTTGACATTAAAGTTTGGCCACTTCGGGCAATCTTTCTGAGGCTCACTCAGCTATATCAGCTGTAAAATAGCAATAATTACACCATCGCTGCAGGTGAGTATAAGGGGTAAATGAGAAAATACAAAGACCTTGGTAAGAACATATTAAGAACTCAGTAAAAGCAAATACCACCATTCTTAGCAGAAACAAATTTGGAGTTCCAAATTATATCTACCTCACTTTAAACCCTATACATTGAGCCACTGTGCACAATGACAGCTACATTTTTTTTTCCCCAGGAAGTTCACGGTGATAGCCTGGTGTCATACACAGATGTTTATTTGTGTACGGCTTCCATTCTTTATTTTTCCGTGTCTTTTACAGAACAGGAAGAAGTAGCACCTGCAAATAGGTGTTACATTAAAAGACCAAGGCTGTTTACTGCAGCCTTGAAAGAGCTCTCTCTTTTCATTTTTAATATTTTGTGAAAAAACATTCAATAATCTATTCCCTCCGGCAGTTTCAATTTATCCAAATTGCAAGGAAACATCTTAAGGTGAAAATTTCACTACTGTGGGTTTCCTTCGAATGAAAGCGATGAAGAACAAAGAGTAGGCTTTACCATCGTATTTGCTGAGACACCTGCAGAGAAATAATTCTCACTATCATTCCCTATAGCCTATGGCTTTTACAAATGTAACATCTGACAGTGGTTTATTCTGGCCTCAATTCACAATTGGGAGTTAAATCCTGAGGACACAGTAAGTATTTACAAGTTGTAGGAAAAGAGGATAAAAGTGGGGCAGTTGACAGCTGAAGGCTCTTACCGGTATTACAAAAGGTCGGTCATATACAAGGACCTACTACCCAGAATTGGATACAAATGAAATCTAGGTATTTTCCAACATACATTTTAGTAACAACAAAAATTTAGGGGAAAATAGCATGATATTTATAATAAAATAATTATATAATCTAAGTTTTTAGCAGATTCCCCTCATCTCCTTAAATATCTTTCACAGTTTATAAACTCCTGGCATAGACATAATAGAAAGTTGGAGTTACTGCAGTTAAAAGTGCTGATTGCAAATATTGTTGATTACAAATATTTTCAAAAACAAATAGGACTGTTTTTCACATTAACCTTAAGAAGTATTCTAATATAAAAATAAATTAAATGGATGCTTTAATAAAACAGATTATTTTGTAAGTTCAAATTTAAAATATGTATACAATAAAAGTTAGTCCATGGGGGCAAAAGAGGCCCTGTTTTGATCAACACAAGTTAGCAGTGGTTGTTCTGGGTGACAACTGCAGTTTTATATATTTCAGTATCCAACTTATTTTTTTCTTTTTTGGCTTACACAATTTTGAAAATAGAAACCCACACAAAGAACTCAAAGTTAATGAGAGAACTTTTGAATAGGACTTTTGGAAACCTCTACACACCTGCAATTTAAGCAAATGAAGGTATGTGAAATGGAAGTAACAGATTTTTACATTAAATTTCAAGATCTACTTTTCTCATTTCTGGTAAATAATGCAATAGAAAATACCCCAAACTGACAAAGAAGCACAAAAATCGTATTTCAATATGATTATCATTATGATTTATCAATAGATCAGGAGTACAGAAAAATCTTATTTTCAACAAATAACTGAGAAGTGAAGATCACGTATGCCTGGGAATTAAGTAGTATTAGTTTAGTAGGCACTTACATGCTTCCTAATAATTTTCCTATGTTAGATTAGATGATTAAATAGGCCCACCTTTGTTGAAGAAAATCAAATACAGAATTCCAGTCATTCTTAGTTATATATTTGTAAGAAATTGGATTATATGCACAGAGACAGCAGGGGGAAAAGCCTAGTTTCTGATGTTAGCACAAAAATACCTAATGACATAAATGAAACTTTACAAAATATTAGTATTTCATATTTATCAGAGTTAAAGTCTTTTCCAAGCTTTACACTTGTATAATTTTAATATTATTTAAAACATGTTAAAAATAAAGTTCTAATTAGATTTAGAGAGACCCTTGAACACCTGAACACAATTTGAAAATCTTGGCTCTAAGCTCAGTGTTCTTTACCTCTAGGAGACAGAGAGACAAAGACAAAGATGGAGATAGAGAAATAGAGATGTTATATTTTAAAATGCTTTGCCAGGAACTAAGCAAGAATTGAGATTCTCTTACATTTGTTTCAGCTTTAAAAAAAAACACGGGCTGGGCACAGCGGATCATGCCTGTAATTCTAGCACTTTGGGAGGCCGAAGCGGACAGATCACCTGAGGTCGGGAGTTTAAGACCAGCCTGACCAATATGGAGAAACCCCATCTCCATTAAAAATACTAACGATTACCTGGGTATTATGGCACATGCCTGTAATCCCAGCTACTCGGGAGACTGAGACAGGAAAAACACTTGAACCCTGGAGACAGAGGTTGTGGTGAGCCAAAATTGTACTACTGCACTCCAGCCTGGACAACAAGAGTGAAACTTGGTCTCAAAAAAAAATGTACCCCACTTTGCCTTCATTCAGTGGTTCTCAGATAACGTGATTTTGAGGCCTATGGGACATCTGACAGTGTCTGAAGACATTTTTTGTCATTAAAACTAAAAGAAGATGATGCTACTGGTATCTACTGAATAGATTCCTGGTGTGCTACTAAATGTCCTGCAATGCCCAGAACAGTCCCCACAAGAGAAGAATTTTCCAGCCCCAAATGTCAATGTGTCTTATGGTTGAGAAACCCTGCATTAGACCACTAACGTTAAATTGAAGCTTGCATATCATTATGATTTTCTACTGGAAACTACATGGAAAAATTCTATTTTAATTCATTCTTTCATTATGTAAATTGGAGCTCAAAATAATACCAAGAACTACATAATATTTGATACCTAAATGTTTTAAAACCACAGAAATTACGTATGCCACAGATGTTTCAAAGTTTTTAAGAGTGCTTGGAATAATCTTCACACAACTGTGGAGTCTAATGACAATGCCATGGTTACAGAGGCAGAACAATAACACATAATCATCCTGTCCTTCCTATTATTTGTCGTTTTGCATGACTACTGATCATGTAGTTTTCTGGAGCTCTACACTTAAGCAAGGTCGTGACCCTCCATACACTCTGGTATTTTGTATTTACAGAGGTTATGACTTCCATGTGTTGTTTCAGTAACAAAATGACTCTGCTTGTTCCTGACTTCAAAACTCATCCAGATTATTTGATCTAGATGTTTTTGGACATAAGATTTTGTAGGTCATTTCTTGAAGGAGGCATTCTTGTCATAAATTATATCTCTGAAAATAACTTCCATTTTATAACTAGCAGGACCTTTCATTATTTGTAAAGAAAGAACACCATCACAAACACTCCGTAAGTGTAGTTTTGTATGATGAAGGCTTATATCATGCATAATTACAAAGCCTAATAAATGCATATGCCATGTTACTCTTTATAGTAACTCATAAGAGAGGCTTTCAGCCATCACTGAGCTATGGAAAACTGGAAGTCGAAATTCACAAGTTAATGTCTTGCCCTTTTCTGACAGCTCGCCAGATTTTCACACTATAACTAACACTTTGCCTCATTCAACAACTGAACTGTTGACAAGGGCACTTAAGCTAGTCAGAACAGAAAAAAAAAGTCAAGTACATCAAAAGCTAGTGAATGAGAAGGAAAAGTAATAAAATTAAAGAAACCAATAAAATAACTCTCAGCTTTTCATATTGCTAACATCAAATATCCCAGTCAAGTTTTTACAAATCAGTTATGCTATATATTAAATACAGTACATACTTTTTCTCCTAACATATGTATTTTAAGCTAGTTGGGTGGAAAAGTCGATCCTTAGCACCAAATGTTATTTTAAAGGAAAGTTCTAATCTTAAACTCATTTGTTTAATATGTCAGTGTCTTTCTATTTATTGATTGACTTTGTTAGAAATATTTTCTGCAAATATATTGACTTTTATGACAAGGGCAAGAAAATTTCTTTGTAAACATTAAAGACATACTCAGAATTTTTTTCTAGAAATTGGTGCAGCATTCCCGCTCGGCTGGTGTGCATTAACTAATAGGTTCTATTTTTAAATGCAGCAGTCATTTCACTCATCACATTTCAGAATCTGTGCTTCAAGCCAAAGTCCATTTGCAATCTTGAGTTACTTGCTCTCAAAGTTACTTGCTCTCAACCTGTCCAGTACATTAACAAACAAATCCATGTTGCATTGATATATGCTTCAGTTTTTAAGTTTGGGTCTCCTATCTTGACTACTTATCTTTACCGTAACCTCACCATAGGCATCATCATTAAGAACATTAGAGGCAGATAGAGATTTGAAATGTTAAATTTATCAGCACAAACAAATGGAATATTTAACACAGAAAGTATTATTAACACATTTAATTCAAGAAGAATAGCTGAAGGATCTTTGAAACTCATTATATGAAAAGGCTTAGTTGTGGCCATATGGTAATATCTTAATTATAACTTATCATATGCTGCCAGGTACAGTGGCTCATGCCTCTACTTCCAGTGCATTGGGAGACCAAAGCTGGCAGATCACTTGAGGTCAGGAGTTCGTGACCAGCCTGGCCAACATGGTGAAACCCTGTCTCTACTAAAAATACAAAAATTAGCCAGGCATGGTGACAGGTGCCTATAGTCCCAGCAACTTGGGAGGTTGACAGGAGAATTGCTTGAACCCAGGAGACAGAGGTAGCAGGGAGCCGAGATAGCGCCACCGCAGTCCAGCCTGGGTGACAGAGCAAGATTCCATTAAAAAGAATAAAAAAGTAATATATCCAATTATTTCTTTGTAAATAATTCTGTAAGAAAAATAAAAGTACCTTGGAATATATAAATCAAATACATGGCTTAAAATCCTTCAAAACCTAAAGTGTAAAAATTATACTTATTTGTGATTAGGAAAGTGTATTTTTAAGATTGCCACAAAGTTGATCACACGCAAGGAATAGAGAAATTGTACAGGAATAAATTCTTTTCAGTGCATATATAGAGCTTCTATGTGACTGGGGTCTTCTTGTTCTATCACCAGAACGTTGAGTTTTCTTGTCCAGAGCAGATTTGTAGCAACTTGAATGGAGCTAGAGACCACTATTCTAAGTGAAATAACTCAGAAAATCAAACCCACATGTTCTCACTTGTAAATGGGAGCTAAACAGTGAATAAACATGGGCATACAGAATGAAATAATAGACTCTGGAAACTCCCCAAAGGGGAAGAGTGAGGGAGTGGTGAGGATTGAACAATTACCTATTGGGCACAATGTTTACTACTGAGGTGATAGGCATACTAAAAGCCCAAACCTCACCATTATACAAGATATAAATGTAACAAACCTGTACATATACCCTCTGAAAGTATAATAAAAATAAATAAATAAATAATAAAAGATTTTGTAATTTCACAAAAGAAAAAAAAAATACTAAAATAAAAATAAATGATTTCATTTGTAAATGCATTTTATTCTCCACAATTAACATTATTTTATTACTCTTTAATTTTGAGGCAGGATGTTACAATGATTAGAAAACTAAGCATATTTGGGTTTTAGTCTTATTTTCAACGTATCAGTCAGCCAGAGTTTCCATATCTGTAAAACACTATTAATAGAATCTAGAATATAGAACTGTTGACAAATCAAATGAGATCATGCTATAAAGAAGTTACCACTTTGCTTGCACATAAAAAGCTTAACAAAGGAAATTTACTACTGTGTTGGCTTGAAATTATTAATAATTCTGGAGTTTAATGATATTCAACAAGAATTGTTATAATTGTAGATGAATGGTAATTCTATTCTTTTTTGGGACTCCCAGTTTGAAAAAGAAAGCTTCCCCACGAAGAAAACCCAAATCCACATAAGAAAATGTCTAGAACATTCAAAGAAGGAAATTGATGATTGTCTCCTGAAAGGATACAAATAAAGCCTACTCTATTTAGAAAGAAGTGACCTATTTATACAGCTATTCTAAGGGCTCAATGGAAAGATCTAGAATGGTCTATAATTGGTAACAAGAACTACAAATTCAGAATAAATTATTTCCTACCAGATCAATCTGTGTGACACAAAGGAAAATAGAAATGTTGTATAAAGAAGCTCTGCAGCCAATAATTATAGAGATCAGCTCTTAACTCCACTTACCATTTCTTTAATAAAGAGGACCAGAGACAGATCATGATATAGTCTTTCTTTTTCATCAAATAAAATATAAATCCTAAGCTGCATATCAATTTCTGTATTTTGGACATATTTCATCTCAAAGATTCTTTATCAATCTAGTACATAGTTATTGAGGTTTTATTTCCACCATTTACTATGCGAAGAAGCATTGAGAATATATTGGTAAGCAAGACAGACTTAGACTAGGCTCTTGCAGGCACAGCAATATAAACGGGAAAAATAGTTGTTGAATTAGTATGCTCAGTATTAACCAAAATAGTTAAAAATGGAAGTTATTTAGGACTAAAAGATAGGAGAAACAAAGAAACAAGGGTATACTAGATACAAAAATAGCATTTAGAAAAAATCTAGCATCAAGAGTGAATGTGACCCCTTTAAATAACTCAAATAATTGCTGTATGTCTGGAGACAGATAAATGATGACAGTTTACTGAAGAAAGGGGAATAGGCAGGTACAGATCAAGAAAACAGATTATTTGCAAACAGGTAACCAATTTCAGTATTTGCAAATTTTATATCTTTCAGTCAAAGAGTACAAGATGGCACCTGTGAAACCAGCCTACAAGTTGCTATTCACTCATTCAACAAATATTTATTGAATACTTAACATTTCCTACGAATTGAGATACATGCTCTAAGTAGAAAATGTTAGCAAGAGATGTACCTGGTCAAATAGAACTGCCATCTAGTGGTAAGAAAAACAAACTGGTAATTACAATAAAATGTAATACGAACGGTGACACAAAGCAGGGGCCAATGCTATAGTCAATGAAGTGTTGTCTTTGAGGAGCATATAAGTTTTAACTTGAGACATGAAGTGTGTGTAAAAGCCCAGGGTAGGAGAAAGGGGTTAACCAGAGAAACAGTATGACTGTTGAAGAAGATGAATATGACACCGTTCAAACCCTAAAATTAGTGGAATATCTCACGCAAAGGGAGCAATGAAAATGGATGAGACTAGAATTGTAGGTCAGAGTCTGAATGATTTCTGTTGCCATAATTCTAAGGCCCAAAGTTGGCAAAATAAGTCAGGCATCTTTACTTCCTGATTTCTTGCTAAATAAAACATCAATATGTAGATGCTACATATTAAAATGTATTCAACAACTTATATCTGTAGTTTGAGGTTCTGGGGTACATACAAAATTCGAGCCATGGTTTGCTACAATATACTTACAATATGACGTTCTCATGACACTAGTCACCTAAAAAAGAGAATAGACTAAAGAAAAATAAAGTCATTGTTAGAGGATAAATGTACTGAGAATATAAGAGTTACAGAATATAATACTTAGGACTGAATTTTGAACCTTTAAGATTGCTAAAGGTTCAAAATGGCTAAAGGATCAAATGGCTACTCCCCTTTGGGAGATATAAATAATAGATTAGTCTTCACATGTATCAAAGGATACTTTCAATGAAAGCGATTTCTTTCTTTATACAACCCCTCCTGGGTTGTATATACTTTTGTTTATAAGATTCTGAAATTTTTCCTTACGAAAAATTGTTTTTCATCAACTTTGTGGTTTACTAATCACAATTAACTTTTCTATATTTTGCCAAAGAAACTGAAACATTAATTAAATTTCTGAAGCAAACATTTACAAAAATTTAAAATTTTTATTTGCTTAGCTCAGAAAAATAAATCTAAGAGAAACTCTTCCCAACTACATAATGATTGTTATAAACTTTACTTCACTGTGTTAATACACTGATTTTTCTTTGTTTGACATACAGAAAGGGCTTTTTAAATTGATATCAATATATTTAATTTTCAGCACTGAGAATAAGTGTACTCCCATCTTCTTAAATAAATGATTTGTAATAAAATTTTATTTATTTTCTTGTGTTTATATGTGTTTTTTTATTTACCTTTTTGTATCTCTAAGCGAAGTAAACTTTTCATCTAAGTAAATATTGAATGGTAAATGTAATAAAGACACAGATATGAAAACAATGTGAATAGTTTGGATTATAAAAAAGAAACTTTCTAAGATTGTTAAGATTTTTTCTATTCTGACTTTTTCATAGTTGATTCTCATAGTTGCTTCTCATCTGGCAAGCTGATTTTTTTTAATATTATGGATATTCTTGAAATGAAAGCATCTGCCTGTTTTGTCATGAACTAATAATGAATCAATGTACTTTCTTAACATTTATAGATTTATTGAGTTATAATCTGCTGATAAAAATTATACAAGAGCATTTCTTCCATTCTGTAAGAGAGAAATAAATTAAACCTCTTGGTAACATACAGTTTGGCTCATTGCAACACTCAAAGAAGACTCATACACATGTAGCAGTTTAGTTAAGGATTTCAGATTTATTCTGGTTATGGCAAAATAGCCCTGAAAGAATTACAGATGAAAAACATAAATTTTTAGCACAGTTTTGGCATCTCTTTTACACATGCACACACACACACATGCACACACACACACACACACCAGCTAGTAGTTTCAAATATATGTTTATGCATAAATTACTTAGTGTACCTTTTTTACACTCTTGGATGAAATACTCTGTGAACTTTATGATTAAATAAATAGTCCCTTTCACTAGCAGAAAAGTGCCTGAAAGAAGAATATAAGTGAGATCTCTGTGGACAGCCCTATGATTAGCACAGAATGAGTGAGTCATATCCATGGAGAGATGTGTGTGCGACATGCAGCTAGTGTCAATGATAGTGGAATGAATCTGCATGCAACTCCAGGGGCAATCAGTAAATGCTTACGAGAGTATGTTAGTCAGTTGTTTTTCATACTCTCTCCCCATCTTGCCTAACCCTTGCTTGGAATCTGGTTCCCCAAGGCCTTTCCCTGTGTCAACACCATTTTCGGAGTACTTTCTTTACTAAGGACAGTCTGGGGCTCCACTGTACCTCCACACCACTGTCTTTTGACAAAAAAAGTGAACTTTCACGTGAACTTTTACTACATCAGTCCTGGAGTATGAAAATGACCAGCAAGTATACATATCTGAAAACAGACCAAATTATAATATAACATAAAAACATCACGGGGAATAGAATATTTGGGGTCAAACACCAGTCGAACTCCTTTACTATTTGTGTTCATTGTTATGGTTAACTTTGTGTGTCAACTCTCCTGGGCCACAGTGTACCCAGATATCTGGTCAAATATTAAGTGTTTCCATGAAGATGTTTAAAGATGTGAGTAATATTTTAAATGGTGGATTAGGTGAAGAAGAATGCCCTCTCTAAGGTAGATAGGCTTTGAATAGAACAGAAAGGTTGACTAACTCTTCTCCCCCACCCCGCCCAGTAAAAGAGAACTCTTCCTGCCTGACTGCCTTAGAATGGAGACATCAGCTTTTATCCTGCCTTCAGACTCAGCCTAAAACATTGTATCTCCTGGTCTCCTGGTCTCTAGCTTGCCAACTCACCCTGCCTATTTGGGACTTATCAGCCTCCAAAATGGTATGAACCAATTTATTTTATTGTATTTTCTTTATTTTTTACCTATTTATTTTTTTGAGATGGAGTCTTCCTCTGTCGCCCAGGCTGAAGTGCAATGGTGCAATCTCGGCTCACTGCAACTTCTGCCTCCCAGGTTCAAGTGATTCTCCTGCCTCAGCCTCCTGAGTAGCTGGGATTAGAGGTGGCTGCCACCATGCCTGTCTAATTTTTGTATTTTTAGTAGAGATGTGGTTTCACCATGTTGGTCAGGGTATTTTTTTATGCTTACGTTTTAGAGACAGGGACTCACTTTGTTGCTCAGGCACGAGAGCAGTGATATGATCAAAGCTCACTGTAGCCTTTGAACACTTGAGCTCAAAAAATCCTCTTATCTCAGCCTCCCAAATAGCTGGGATTACATGCATGCACTACCACACCCACCTAAATTTTTAATATTTTTCTGTCAATGGGGGTCTCATTGTATTGTTTATGCTGGTTTTCTAACTTCTGGCCTCAAACAATCCTCCTTCCTTGGCCTCCCAGAGAATTGGGATTGCAGACGTGAGCTACCATGACCAACTGACCCAATTCCTTTCCTTCTTATTCAAATGGAATATAAACATATTCTTCTTCAAATGGAATATAAATATATTCTTCTTTACATAGAATATATTTATTCCATTTGTATATGTATAAAGATTTATTTTATATGTATATATCACAAACACACAGACATACACTATTCACTATGTATCTGACGATCTTTGACTAATACAAAACATTTTAGCAAATTACTTAATTTCTCTATGCCTTAATTACTTCATATGTAAAATGGTAAAAACCATAGGATCTACCTATCTTAGTGGCTGTGAGGATTTAATTAATTAACCAGGTTCTTAATTTCTTTCTTATCACTCAACTGACATTAGCTATTTTTAACGTTATGTCCAAAAACTTATTAAAATTTTTAAAAAATATAAGCATTTAAATTCATACTTAAAAAATAAAATTTGACAATATTACTTTAAATTTTGCTGACATAAAAGTAATTAAGTAACTAGATTACCTGATCGACTTTGTATTTTTAAAAGTGAAATCACTATAACTAGAAAGTATATCTCTAAATGTTTGTTTTACTTTTAGAGAGAAAGGAATCCAAAGGCTCCTTCAAATCAAAGGGAATATAAACCTCAATATCCAAAGCATCAAGTGGTTAATGATCACTCAATTTAAGCAGATTTTGGTCTAAGTGTAGCATGAAAAGGTGAGAAAGGAAGATTCGAGTAAGGACTCATCAACTTTTCATCAGCTTTCAAATTGACATTCTTGTTTATTTTATATTGCTAAAAGTACAGAGTTTGCAAACTGCATTGATTAAAATAATCTCAACGTTTACATAAAAAAGATTTTTGAATTATTGCTGAAAAATGGTCTCTAAATAGTATATCCATATCCTAACTCCTGGATTTGTGAATAATACCTTATATGACAAAAGAATGAATTTTATGCTACATGGCAAAATATGTGATAAAGTTAAAGATTTTGAGAAAAGCCATTTATCCCAGATAATCTAAGTGAAACTTATATAAATCATGGTTTTCTTAAAATTATTTTTATTTTTTTGAGAGAGTCTCTGTCACCCAGGCTGGAGTGCAGTGGCACTATCTCAGCTCACTAGGACATCTGCCTTCTGGGTTCAAGTGATTCTCCTGCCTCAGCTTCTTAAGTTACTGGATTATAGATGTGCACCGCCATGCCCAGCTAATTTTTGTATTTTTAGTAGAAACTGGATTTTGCCATATTGGGCAGTCTGGTCTTTCACTCCTGGCCTCATGTGATGCTCCCACCTTGGCTTCCCAAAGTAGTGGGATTATAGGCATGAGCCACTGCACCTGGCAGAATAACATGCATCTTTATAAGAAATAAAGGGGGAATTTTGGAAAGAGAAAAGGTCAATGTGATTGAAGAGGCAGAGATTGGAGTGATTGTGGCTGCAAGTCAAGATACACCTGCAGCTTCAGAAAGTTTAAGTTAAAATATTCCCTCTTAGTGTCTTCGGGAGCTGGTTCTGCTGATATACCTTGATTCCACACTATGACCTTCAGAACTGTGAAAAAATACCATTTTATTATTTGAGTGCACCCAGTTTGTGATAATTTCTTACAGCAGCCTCAGGAAACAAACACACTGCCCTTCATCAGTAGTAATTCCTGATAATTCTTTAGATAATAAATTAGTGATTCCAGATGGAATCTAATTATATGACCCATAACTAGATTTTTCCTTTTATAAGAAGTATTCATACAATCATCACCAGTTTTATTTACATAGAAAATTTACCTTTGCAATAAAATATCATGTTCTAAACTGATAACATTCAATCATAAACTTACTATGCCACCTATTTATCTGTTGGGCCTTTTCGATAACAAGAAATATACTACAAAAATGAACAAAATTAATGAGAAATTATTGGAAAAAATACACATGAATATAGTGAAAGTGGACTATCTGACATAGGGCAAGGCATCAAGGGAAATGTTGAACATGCAGACACTGTGGAGGGGACAGCACTGAGTTCCAGAGTTGCAACAGGCAGAGAATTCATGAGCAAAGCCAACAATAGTGACGTACTCTAGTGCTGGGTCATTGACTTGGACTGGTTCCTTTTGTTTCCTCTTAGTTTTTTTCTGCTTGAAATTCTGACTTCATGATCAAATTCAAATTCTCTTATAAACATAATTTAATTTTACAGTCAAATCTTGCTTTATAACCACATAATAATTGTTTTCTCCTCATGTATAAATATTTTGAATTGACTGGTTATTACAAATTGAGATTAGTAGTCCATCATTCAGACAATATTAAATGACATTTGTATAGAATTATTTTTAAAATCTTATCTAATTAATACACTTCCAAACTGTTGAGACTAATTTTATTATTATATTGTCCTTTGACATAATAAATATTTTTGAAAGTGCTATTGGAAAAGATGACAATACAATTTGAAGCATCTCCAAAATAAAATTTTGTAACAAACTAAAACAGTGTATAATCAGTTTTTAAAATCTGATATAGTAGTTTGTATACAATGTAAAAATAATTTTTAAAAGGGAAATTTTATATTTTATAATAATGGTATACTTTAAAAAAAATAGGAATCCCTATTAGTTAATATAGTGTCTGAATATTTCTAGACAACTGGAATCTTTCTGTTATATGGTTGAGCTAAATGATAACAGCTGAAAATGGACATGATTAAAATATATGAAGTGAAAAATGGTAACAGTATTTGTATACTTTTAAAATAAAGAACTCTATATTGAAACTAGAGAGTAGAAAGTTAAACCAAGAGGAAAATATTAATGTATACAAAACTTAGCTGCACAATAAACCTTGTTATCCATACAATTTCTGTAGCAATAAAATAGCACATCTTTATCTGAGTTGACATGAAGGAAAGAATGATTGTTAAACAACCTTTTCCGTGATGGCCGAATCAAAATCTGTCTAGACCAGAATAGAAGCCTGATTCTGCATGACTACACTTAAATAAACATGAGCAAGTATATTCATTCACTCATTCAAGTGCAGTTTTCTCACATAGCACCCTTAAGTATCAGTTGTGATCCTACTACCTGCCCTATGGAGTTTATGGTCTAGTGAGAGCGTTTGATGTATATAGAAATAACTAAATAAAAATCAATGTGCAAAGACATAAAGACCAGAAAAATCTGTAAGTCAGCCTGATGACAATAAACTGTGAACAACTGTTCACAATGACTAAGGTTATCAATTTGCATTTCTCAGGCTGAGTCTGGAGAAAACAGTGTGTAGCGTAGAACATCGGCTTTGGAATAAGATTTTTTGTTTTGAATCCTGTCTCCACTAGCTATATGGCTTGCCCTAGGACTAGGTATTTAAACAGCTGGCGTTACGTTACCTGCAAAGTGAAAATAATAATAATACCACTTATCTCATAATGTTATTTAGAAGAGTAAATGATGTAATGGATCTAAAACACAACATGTACCTGGTGCATGATAGGTCCTTGTTGCAAGTTGGACTCTCAAGAAATCAGCTCTGAGACAGAGATTAGCATGTAGTATGTGTCTCAGGATGAACATTTATAGAAAAAGTGAAAGAAGGGTAGTAATCAGAAAAAGACTTAAGCTTGCCTCACTAGAAAAAGCTGGTATTTGAGCTTCCAAAATCAGCCAATGGTCTCCTACCACCAATCCTTTTCCAAAACATATTGATAACCAAGAGGTAATACTGACAACATTCCCAGCAGCTGGAAAAATAAGCCTTGAAGTCCTAGAGGGAGGATCTTGGAGGCTCCATACTGGACCTGCTATAGAATTCAATGAATGTTAACTATTCAGTACTAGGTATTGCTGTTTTACTCTAAGATTATGTGAACTTCAATTAGATAAGAGCAAGTTAAAATACTGATAGAAATTCAGGAGTATTTAAGTTTTAGCAATAATACCAGCAACTAGTGATGTTAAAAAGAAGCTCTGAAAATATTGATCCATTTTGAATCAACAATTACATACCTAATAACATATCCTAGGGAAATAATAGGGATGAACGAAAATCTTTAACTTTGAAATTGCTTATTAAAACATTATAATAGAAACAAAAATTGAAACAAGTTTACATGTCCAGCAGTAGTGAAAGAATAAGTAGTACATCCATTATTGAATATATGATGATAAATCCATAGAGCAGAATACTGTTCAGTTACTAGAGCCAATGCTCTTAACAAAAGTTTATTGACATAAGAACACGTTCACAGCATGGAAAGTGGAGGAAAAGCAAATTACAAAGTCTATATATTGCATAATATTTTTTGATACACACACAAAAATTTATTCCAAAAATTCAATGATAGTTATCTCTGAAAGCTAGGATTACAGGAAATTATACTTCCTTGTTTTACTTATTGTATTTTTTTCTTTCTTTCATTATCAAACATAGTATTCATATGAAATAATATTAATAATTAATACAGATAAGTTACCTAGGTATTTCCTTATAGCAATGCAAGAATGACCTAATACAATAATGTATACATATACTTTGACAACAATGATAAAAGGAAAACACATGTACTCACCTCCAAACCAATTAAATAAAAACAATGTAATAACCTGTGTACCAGGTACTGTACTATACTAGCATAATAACCATAATGAAAGTAAAATTAATATAGCCCCAGTACCTTTAAAGTGCCTGTATCACCTCATACAAATAAGAAATATTAATGTGGTAGAATACAAACAGAAATTTGGGAACACTCTTACATCGGTCCAGTGGTAATTTGATCAAGGTTGCATTGAGATAAGGTTAGATATGAGTTTGTTCAAATTGAGAGCCAGTGTGGTTTGGTAGTTCAAAGTGTAGGCTCTGGAGTAATTTTTACAGTTTCAAATCTAATATCCAGCAAACAGGATATTTGTGTATTTTGCCATTAAGCTATCTTATTTTCACGATACAGTTTTTCACTTTAAGTTTCATACTTTGCACTCATGTTTATTATCATTTTACTCATTCCAGCATCTATTTATTATTTATATACTATTATCCAGAATGTTAGCTAATTCTACAAGCTTTGTGCTCCCCCTTTCCTTTTTATACAAATAAGATATAGGAAAAAAGCAAGGACATTAACTCTGGACACCAAATAGAAGGCTTGGAAGAGTGTTACCCATATGTTCCTTTCAGGACCTAGACTCTCATCAACTCCCATTCTCTCAACTTCCAGGACTCCTAGCTGTAGATGGCCTAGTTCATTTAGGTATTTACTCAGTGGTCTCCTCCTTAATGATCTTAGGATCTCCACCTTAAAATTCACATCTCCTATCCCTGACACTCCCTTTCTCTGCTTTATTTTTTTCCCTACATATATCCATATATCACCACCATTTTTTTTTTCATCAATACCCCTGCAGTGGATTGTAAACTATGAGGCTGAGCATGTTTGTTAATTCACCTCAGTGCTGTATCTCCAGGGGTTATAATAGTGCATATGTAAAGTAAATAATCAATAAATATGTGCTTAAAATGCAGAAATGGAGAAAAATGAAAAATAATTGGTCGAAATGGTTTATTGACAGGATCACTTTAAAGGGAGTGCCTCCAGTAGTATTAATCAAGCATATATTTGAGTGCATCTTTTTCAAAAAACAGTTACTCAACTGTATACATTAGACACATACTGTATTTCAGTGAGTATATTAAGTATTAGGGCTGCAACAAAGAGCAAATAGGTAAAGCGCCGGCTCTCACAGTGACAATGTTTTAGCACACTTTCCAGCACTACAATTATAGCATTGTGCATCTGCATAGATGCTGGGGATGGGAATGAAGTAAAGATAACACCAGTGTCATTGCAAAAGAAATTTTGTTTTGCAGCTACTTTTTCTTTCAAAATATTTTTTCTTGGAAATAGATTTGGTCCAGGGAACCCGTACTAAGAACTATTTTCAAGATTTAAATCAGTAATTACTGAACATCCAAGCCACATAAATATAGAAGAAAACCATTATATTATGGTTATTTTATTGCTATTTTAAAATGGCTCCACATCTGAGAAATTTTTCCTTCTGTCTGATATGCTACATTAATCATCTACTATGTATATATCATATTATCACAAATGTAACAATATTGAATGCAGAATTTTAAAGGAATATTTATGCTAATAAAATGAACATTTCAAAGGCAACATTAAAAAGTTTTTTATCTAGTAATATTCATATTTGCATAAATTCAGCATAATGGCTTAATTTTAAAATGTCTTGCATTTTTCACCCCATTTAACAATTCCTCATATTTTTAAAGGGTAGTGTGGTGAATTAATGTAGGAATATTTGCATTATCTTATAAATAACATATGCATTGTTAAACAGGGGAAAGAATCCAAGTCCTTTAAAAAAATTTCACAGATCTATTAATCATTTGATGATATGTGTTTTTTTCATACACTTACTGCATTGCTTCTTTACATTTATAGAAAATAACTACTAGCAAAATACTTAGCACAGTCTTGACATCAAAACTAAAATGTGAGTACCCTTAAGATGTTTTTATTAGTAATTTTAGCAACACTTCCAAAAGATTCAAGAAAACTATGCATTCTTAAGAATGCTTTCTAATTTTAACATATTTAATAAAATATACAAACTACCATATATATTTTTATATTTTTTTATATACACATATACTTTAGGATCACTGAGTAGAAAGCTACTATAGAATACATACAATAGATGTAAAATTAAAATAATCATAGTAGACGTAATAATGAATATTACAAAATTTTCTATAGAAAGGGACACTTATGAGACATTTGATGCCATTTTTCAGTAATACGTAAAAAATAAAATTATCAACAACTACATCATAGGAAATCGCTCTATATCTACATCATAACTAAAACTATTGTATTATACCAATGAAATAGACAAAATTTTTATTGCCCTAAGGAAACTTGCAGTTTAAGTAGACAAGGCGAAGACTGATGAAACGATTCTGAAAAATGAGAAGACAGAAAAAGTCATGTAATAGATAGGTCATATGCAGACACTGAATGTTACAAGAATTCACAAAACTGACAGTTGTTTCTTATGATTTCAGGAACTATCTGAAGCTAATTCACTAAAAGCAGTGCACAGTGTACCGTACTAAAATACTGACACGTATTTGCCAAACAGATATATGCTTAAATTTTGAATGTGAGCCTTAATTTTGAACAAGGCAGCTAAATTTTGCAAACTTTGTGAAACAGGAATTAAAAAAAAATACAAACCCAGTAAGTGTTCTATGAATTTAGGTGAAATAGCTCATATGAATAAACCTAGTGTAGAGACTGCAAAGGTTAAATACTTACTAAAGTTGTCATTATTATCATTACTACTGTTTTTATCCATTGGATGGGTAAGACTCCTATCTTTTGCCTTCTGTGTGGGAAAACACAGACCTAAACTGATTCCCAGAATCCTCCACTTGAATTAATGTACTTCAGTTTCACACAGTAACTTGCTTGATAAAGTACACTATATTGACAACCTTCCATTTTCTGTCTTACTTCTCATTCCCCAATGTTGTTTCATTGATCACTTCCCAAATATTGTCTTCGAAGCTTTGTTTTAGGTCTTCTGAGTATAGCGATGAAGATAGGTTTAAAGTTTTAATCAATGTCATATACCATGGAAAAATTGAACTCAATTCAAAATGAAAGTATAAAAGAATTTAGAATATGAACGTCTTTGGGAGGAGATAAATCTAGGGGTTGACTGTTGAATGAAGTAAAAATATGAAATCCTGGAGAAACAAAAAGAGCACCTAGGAATTTACTGCAATTGAGTAAAAGTATGGTGGTAAGGGTTTGAACCAGAGTTAAAGTAGTAAAAGTAAAGAAGTGCAAAATTAGAAAAGAAATAAAAAATTACCTAATAGGAAATAACCAACAAGATTTAGTAGTAGGTTAATAGGGTTAAGGGTTTGGCAACAGTGGACTTCCATACACTGAATCAATGATTATTAATATATGTTTTGTTCAAAATCACAAGAAAGAGCAGATACTCGTCTCTTGTAATGTTTCACAAGAGATATTTGACTTCTTATTTATTTTGAAGAAAACAGAAAAGAAATGTTCTACTGAGACAGAAAATGGAAGTAAGAAAGGGAAAAACATACAATTTTCTAAAATCACATAAAAGAACAGGAAATTAATGGGCGTAGAGCTTGTCAGTCCCATGTAGTCACTCACAAGGAAGCATTTTACCTTTATTCTGAGACATCATTTGAGTGTTTCAAGTCTTTCTGTACTCATTAACTACTTCTCTGCTCTTCTGTTCAAGCATTTTGTTATTTTGTTTCTAGGTTAGTATTCTCTCCTATTAAGCACACTGAAAGACACAGATAAGTTGGTAGCTATAATTATATCACGATGAGTAAGAAAGAGAAAACAGATGCTGCAATAAATGAAAATCGGCCCACATATCTGATTTTGGCAGAAGCAATACTCATCTTTAGGAAATAAAGAAGCACACATTTGCTTTATGACATGATTTCAGGGATACGATGAGTGCCCTTGAAATATCTCTCAAAACTAGAAGCAACAATTAAATTTTAAAGCTCACCTGTTAACATTATTTCTTTGTAATATTATTTTTCCACCTTACCATTTTAAAATTGAATATGTGGTATAGGTTTTGAGATGGTGAACTGGAGGCATTGTTAGCATGCCTCTCTCACTTGGAAAGACAAAATACTGTGTATAGATTCACATTGTGAACTTTGCAATATAATCTTGAATGGTTTGAGCTCCTTTGCCAGAACTGAGGGACAAGTTGGAAGTGTGCTGCAGGAGCGTGGCACCTCTGCTTTGCAGGAGGACTGGGAGGGTTGTGGCCTGAAAGCCAAAGTTGCTGTCTCTGTGGGAAAGGTTTATGTCCTGGGGCAATTCTGAGTTCCAAGCACCGACTGGAACTTAGCTAGCTGCTGACAGTGGAACACTTGGTATGAGACCTGCCTTGCCAAGTACATGGGAGCTGGATGGGGCTTGTTGCTGCCTGCTATTCCCCACTCCCTGTGTACACTCTTCTGTGCAGCAGAGAGAGCTGTGCTCCTCCCTGGAGCATTACCCGAGTGGCCAGAAAACTGCCCTCTGATCCTCACTGGCACCACTGCTTGCCCCATACGTGAAGAATCAGAGAACGAATTTGCCTAACCCAGCCCATACCCAACTTTGCCCCTCCTCCCGCTCTGGAGTTTAACACAAAAGACAGAAACTTTGAGAGCTCTGTCCCTACCCATTGCCTGAGACACCAGAGTACCTCCCCTTTGTATTATAAGGCAAGCACAAATCCTCCTGCTACCACTGCAACTGATGCTCTTTTGCAAGTGCCACCTCTGAGTGGAGGCCAACTGAGTTTATTACAGCATCTCCAGGTAGAATAACACAGAACTCAGGAAGAAGAACATGTGTGCATGACCTACAGCACCCTGGCTAGCCAACGGATCCTAAATCTGACCACATGACCAATTCATTCATACTACAACCTGCATTTAAGAAAGCCAACACACTGAGGCTATTTATAGTTAAGGAATCTCACAGAGTCTACTTCACTCTCCTCCCCACCATCCCCATCAGAGCTGGTGCTGATACCTGTGGCTAGGAGACTTGATGACAAGTCACATCAGCAGATCCCTTACAGACATTTTCCAACACCAGCCTGGACGGTGACAGCCCAGGCTGGGCCTGAATGAGAAACAGAAATCACGGTATTCTGACTCTCAGGGACTCTTATTTTAGGGGAAGGGAGAGCACACCATATCAAGGGAACACACCTTGAGACAAAAAAAATCCAGATAGAATGCCTTGAGTTCCAGAAATTTTTGCTTGTGGAAAATTTCTTTTAGAAGAGGTACAGGTACAGTGCTAGGCTCAGCAGGGCAAGTTTACAGCTCTAAGACAAGGCAGCCAGCCCTGATGCTTGTTAAAGATCTTGGAGAAGGGCCTTCTTTTCCTCCTCATTCCCTACTGCAGACACAGCTCGGGCTTTCCCCACAGTTGCTTTGTATGGGTACACCTACAGACAGCTGCTCTGGAACACTTCTAGATTACTGCATCCCCACAGGAGAATTGTCCCACAAGTTTAAGCTTGCACAAAGTGTAGAATCGTAATTCCTTTCTACATGAAACATCAACATTTCTACAGATGAAAAGAACTGTCCATTTGATCTGAATAGCCAGAACACTGGGTCAGGAGTATGACTAGAAGGTAGATAACTTTCCCACTGGCCTGAAAGGGCAGCTGAGGTGACTCCAAACTTTCCCCCTGATGAGACCTCAATGTGTTTCACTGAGAGCTTCCCCAGTGACCTGTGTCAAAGCTGGGACCTCTGCCCACTCTTGAGTATGGCATTTACCTACCTTCTTTAGCTACAATCAGTTTCTACCCAGGTACAGCTTCCCTACTGGCCTGAAGCCTGAACTATTAAAACCAGTAAATAAAATACAGGGGAAAAAAGTTCATATTACAGGAGAATAAGATAAACTTTGAGAGACCTCTACCACTCCAATCCCAAAGGAGACAGTGAACTTGCTCACACATTGAGCACATTGCTACTACAACTGTCTTCTGGGAAAGTCATCATAGACAGACTCTATAACCAAGAAACATATACAGTCTCCACCACTAAAAGTACCAAGAGCAGAAATAGGCTTCAAGAAACTAAACATTAAAGTCACATCTTTAAGGGAGAAAAACAATTAAAATAAAACACAGTTGAATTAAAAATAATAATAATAATTAGAAGAAATTGTCTACTCAAATGAGGAATAAGCAGAAAAAAAATTCTGGAAATATGACAAAACAGGATTCTTTAACAATTCCAAAATATCACACCAGCTCTCCAATGATCGATCCAAACAAGGTGAAATCTTTGACATACCGGAAAAAGAATTCAAAGGACAATTATTAAGCTACTCAAGGAGATACAAGAGAAGGGTAGAAAGCAACATTTAAGAAATTTTTAAGATAGAATACAAATTTAAAAAGTGCCAAAGAGATAGACATTTAAAAATAACAATAAAAACTTTTTGAAATGAAAGCACATTTAAGGAATTACAAAATTCAGTGGAAACTTTTAACAATAGATTAGAACGTGTGGAAGAGAGAATTTCAGAACTTGAAGGGAAGTCTTTTGATCTAAACCAGAGACAAAAACAAAGAAAAAAGAATTTAAAAATGAACAAGTCTCTAGGAAATATGGAATTAGGAAAGCAGCTAAACCTGAGAATAATTTGTTTTCCTGACAGATATGAAAAAGCAAAAAGTTTGGAAAAATTATTGGAGGGCATAACCGAGAAAAAAATTCCCTGGTCTTGTTAGAGATTTAGATATTCACATACAGGAAGCTCAAAGAATTCCTGGGAGATTCATTGTAAAAAGGATATCACGAAGGCATATAGTCATCAGAATACCTAAAGTCAAGCTGAAGGAAAGAAGGAAAAGAGCAAAGAGATAACAGCATCAGGTAACCTATAAAGGAAAAGTTATCAGGCTAACAGTGGCCTTCTCAGCAGAAAACTTACACTTCAGAAGAAATTGGGGTCCTATCTTTTGTCTCCTTAAATAGAACAACTCTCAGCCGAGGAATTCATATTGAAAAAAGTTTTATAAATGAAGGAGAAATAGTTATTTTTCAGACAAGGAAATGCTGAAGGAATTTGCTACTAGCAGACAATCCCTGTCAGAACTGCTAAGAAAGTCCTTAATCTTGAAACAAAAGGTCAATGTGCATCAGAATAGAATCTCTTGAAAGCATAAAATTCATAGGGCCTATAAAACAGTAACACAACTACAAAAAAAAAACAAAAAAAAAAAAGCAAAGTATCTAGGTAACAATCAACATGACAACATGATGACTGGAATAGGACCCCACATATAAATATTAATGTTGAATGTAAATGGCTTAAATGCTGCACTTAAAAGTTACAGATTGGCACAATGGATTTAAAAAAATCACAAACCAAATATCTGCTGTTTTGAAGAGACCTAATATGTATTGATTCATATTAACTCAAGGTAAAGGGGTGAAAAAGAAATTCCATGCAAATGGAAACCAAAAGCGAGCAGGAGTAGCTATTTTTATATCCAATAAAACCAACTTTAAAGCAATTAACAGTGTAAAAAAAGACAAAAAGGTCATTATATAATTACAAAAGGATCAATGCAACAAGAAGACATCACCATCCTAAGTATATATGCACCTAAGTCTGGAGCTTACAGATTCCTAAAAGAATTGACAAAAACAATGACAACAAAAGCCAAAATTGACAAATGGAATCTAATTAAACTAAAGAACTCTGTACAGTAAAATAAACTATCATCAGAGTGAACAGGCAACCTACAGAATGGGAGAAAATTTTTGCAATCTATCCATCTGACAAAGGGCAAATATGCAAAATCTATAAGGAATTTAAACAACTTTACAAGAAAAAAACACCTCCATCAAAAAGTGGGTGAAAGATATGAGCAGACACTTCTCAAAAGAAGACATTTATGTTGCCAACAAACATATGAAAGAAAGCTTATCATCACTGATCATTAAAGAAATGCAAATCAAAACATCAATGAGATACCATCTCAGGCCAGTTAGAATGGCAATCATTAAAAAGTCTGGAAACATGTGCTGGCAAGGATGTGAAGAATTAGGAACACTTTTAAACTGTTGGAAGGAGTGTAAAGTAGTTCACCCATTGTGGAAGATGGTGTGGCAATTCCTCAAGGATCTAGAACCAGAAATACCATTTGACTCAGCAATATCATTACTGGGTATATACCCAAAGGATTATAAATTATTCTACTATAAAGACACATTCACACATATGTTTATTGCAGCACTATTTATGATAGCAAAGACTTGGAACCAACCCAAGTGCTCATCAGTGATAGACCAGATAAAGAAAATGTGACTCATATACACCATGAAATACTATGCAGCCATAAAAAAAGAATGAGTTTATGTTCCTTGCAGGGACATGAATGAAGCTGGTTGTCCATCAACCAATGAGGGGTTAAAGAAAATGTGGTATATATTCACAGCAAAAAATACTACCCCACCATGAAAAAGAATAAAAGAATGTCTTTTATAGCAGCTTGGATGGAGCTAGACATCATTATTCTAAGTAAAGTATATCAGGAATGGAAAACCAAATACTGTATATTCTCACTTATGAATGGGAGCTAAGCTATGGGTACGCAAAGGCGTACAGAGTGATATAATAGAATTTGGAGATTCAGAAGGAGGAGAGTGTGGGGGAGGATCAGCGATTAAAAAACAAAACATACTGCATACACTTTACACCACTTGAGTGACAGGTACACTAAAATCTCAGATTTCACCACTACACAATTCATCCACGTAACCAAAAATCACTTGTATCACAAAAACCATCAACATAAAAATAATTACTTTTTAATTAAAAAATAAGTAAAGCTGAACACTTAGTGTACATGTTATCAACTGCTGGACTTTGGAAGGATCAGGGGAAAACACGTGCAAAAAGGATGCAATAAATTTCATTCAGACAAATTTAAAAAGATGATCTGAAGCCTTCCTGCAGATTTTGATAAAGTGATATAGCTCTAATAGAATAGGCAAACAGAGCAAAGTGTGGCAGAAGAGCCCACATCTGTGAGAGAGTACAAATTTTGACCAGACATCTCCAACAGAGCAGGTACTGGTATCCACTGCTGGGAGACCTGAAGACAAGTCACATCACTGGACTCTTTGCAGACATTTCCCAGCACTGGCCAAAACCCTGGTAGCCCCACTAGGTGGTTAGACTGAGAAAAGCAATAACAATCACTGCAGTCTGGCTCTCTGGAAGCCTAATTCCTAGAGAAAGGGAAGAGCACTGCATCTAGGTATCACCCCAGGGGACAAAATAATCTGAACAGCAGGTCTTCAGTCTCCTATCTTTCTGCTGATGGGAAGTCTCCCACAGCAGACACGATTGCAGTGCTGGGTGCAGTAGTAAAAGTCTGCACCTGTGCCATGATGGGCAGGCAGCCTCTGTGATTCTGAAGGGCCTTGGAGAAGTGGTCCTTGTCCTCCACCCCTCCAGCACTCCACTACAGACACAGCTGGGGTTTTCCGCACAGGAATGCAATGTGGTTGCACTTATGGACAGTCTTCCAGGAAAAATATGGGTCAAGCATAACCCCACGAGAGAAGCACCACCTAGATTCAGGTCTGCACGAAAGGCAGAGTCACAATTCCTCCCTACTTGGAACATCAGCAATCCTACAGATGAAAAGAGGTGCCTGTCGGACCTGAATAGCCAAATAACAGGGACAGGAATTAGGCTGTGAGGTGAATATCTTTCCCGCTGATCTTGCAGGGGAGCTGAAGTAGCCCCAAATCTTCACTCTGATTAAACCTCCACAAATCTAATAGAAAGTTCCCCAGCCACTGTCATCAAGGCTTGGACCTTGGCCCACTGTTGTGTGTTATACTCACCTACATACCCTAGCTACAAGCAGTGCCTACTAAGGGATACCTCCCCTGTTAGTCTGAACCCTGAATCATCAACTCAGTAAATGAAATACCAGGTAAAAATTAAATAAGTAAATAAAGTGTACACCACAAGATAATTAGATAAACTTCAAGAGATTCCTCCCATTCTTACCTCATAAAGACAAGAAACTCACCCACACATCAAAAACATAACTACAACCAGCATCTGCGAAAGCCAGTATACAAAGACTCTCTATAACTAAGAGAGTCATACAGAGTCTTACCTCCTATAAGCACATAGAATCAAATTAGGCTAAATTAAACATTAAAATTCAATCCTTAAGAAGGAAAAAAAGAAATTAAAAAAAAACACAGTCCAATCAAAAACAAATTCAATAACAATTTGAAAAAAAGAGTACCAAATTGAGAAAGAACCAGAAAAATAATTCTGGTAATATGTCAAAACAGGTTTCCATAGTACTCCCTAAGGATCACACTAGCTCCCCATCAATGAGTCCAAACCAAGAAGAAATCTCTGAATTACCAGATAAAGAATTTAGAAGGCTGATTCTTTAGCTACTGAAGGAGATACTAGAGAAAGGTGACTGCAACTTAAAGAAATTTGTTAAAAATCCAGGATAGTGATTAAAATTTTTCCAGAGAAATAGATATCACAAAGGAAAATCAATCAGGGCTTCTGTGAAAGAAAGACACACTTAGGGAAATACAAAATGCAGTGAAAAATTTCAACAATAGACTAGAAAAAGTAGAGGAAACAATTTTTCCTCTACTTGAGAAGAGCTGGAAGACAAGGCTTTCTAATTAATTGAATTAGACAAAGAAAGACAAAGAATAAAGAATATTTAAAAATGAACAAACTCTTCAAGAAATATGGAATTATGTAAAACAGCCAAGCCTAAGAATAAAATGATCCTGAGGAGGAATAGATATCTAAACATTTGGGAAAACTAAATAAGGGAATAATTGAAGAAAAAGTCCCTGGTTTTGCTAGAGATCTAGATATCTGATATGGGTTGGCTCTGTGTCCCCACCCAAATCTCATGTGGAATTGTAATCATCAATGTTGGAGAAGGGGCCTGGTGGGAGGTGATTGGATATGGGGATGGACTTCCCCCTTGCTTTTCTCATGATAGTAAGTGAGTTTTCACAGGATCTGATTGTTTCAAAGTGCATAGCACTTTCCCCTTTCTCTCTCTCTCTCTCTCTCTCTCTCTCTCTCTCTCCGGTTTCACCATGTGAAGATGTACTTGCTTTGCCTTTGTCTTCCACCATGATTCTAAGTTTCCTGAGGCCTCTTCAGCTATGCTTCCTATATAGCCTGTAGAACTGTAACTTAATTCAACCTATTTTCTTTATAAATTACCCAGTCTCAGGTAGTTTCTTACAGCAATTTAAGGATAGGCTAATACAGACAATTGGTACTGGGAGGTGGGTTCTTGCTATACAAATACCTGGAAATGTGGAAACAGCTTTGAAACTGGATAACATGAAGAGTTTGGAACATTTTGGAGGGGTCAGAAGATAGAAAGATGTAGGAATGTTTGAAAATTCCTGGAGACTTGTTAAATAGTTTTGAACAAAATGCTGATAGTGATAAGAACAATGCAATCCAGCCTAAGGTGGTCTCAGATAGACATGAAGAAGTTATTGGGAACCGTAGTAAAGGTTACTCTTGCTATGCATTAGCAAAGAGACTGGCAGCATTGTGCCCCTGCCCTAGAGATATGTGAAACTTTGAACTTGAAAGAGATGATTTAGGGTATCTGGTAAAAGAAATTTCTTAGTAGAGCAACATTCAACATGTAGCCTGTTGGCTTCTAACAGCATACGCTTATATACATGAACAAAAAGATGCTCTGAAATTGAAACTTAAATTTAAAAGCGAAGCAGAGCATAAAAGCTTGGAAAATTTGCAGCCTGTCCATCCTGTAGAAAAGGAAAACCCATTTTCAGTGGAAGAATTCAAGCCAGCTGCAGAAATTTACCAAAGTAGATGATCCTAATGTTAACAGCCAAGACAATGGGGAAAATCCCTCCAAGGTATTTTAAAGGCTTTCACAGCAGCCCCTTCCATCACAGACCCAGAGACCTAGGAGGAAGAACGGTTTTGTGGACCACACCCAGGGCTCCAGTGCCCTGTGAAACCTCAGAAAACTGCTCCCTGTGTCTCAGTCACTCCAGCTCCAGCGATGGCTAAAGGGGTGTCAGGCTGCTACTTCAGAGTGGTGCAAGCCACAAACCTTGAGAGCTTCCATGTGCTATTAAGCCTGAGGGTGTGCAGAGGGCAAGAGTGGAGGCTTGAGAACCTCCATCTAGATTTCAGAGGATGTGTGGAAATGCCTGGATATTCAGGCAGAAGCCTGATGGAGGGGCAGAGCCCTCATGGAAAACCTGTACTAGGGCAATGCAGAAGGGAAATATGGGGTTGTAGCCCACACACAGTCTCCACTGGTGCACTGTCTCATGATGCTGCGAGCAGAGGGCCACCACCCTCCAGGACCCAGAATACTAGATCCACCAATACCTTACACCATGCATCCGGAAAAGCCACAGGCACTAAATGCTACCCCACAAAAGCAGCCACAGGGAATGTACCTTGGAAAGTCACAGAGGCCAAGATGCCCAAGACCTTCAGAGTCCTCTCCTTGTGTCGGTGTGGTCTGAATGTGAGACATGGAGTCAAAGGAGATTATTTTTAAGATTTAATGACTGCCCTGCTGGATTTCAGACTTGCATGGGTCCTGTAGCCCGTTTTGTCCAATTTCTACCACTTGGAATAGGAGCACTTACCCAATGCCTGTGCTCCCATTGTATCTTGGAAGTAATTAACTTGTTTATGATTTTACAGGCTCATAGGTGGAAGAGACTTGACTTGTCTCAGATAAGACTTTGGACTTGGACTTTTTTGAATTAATGCTAGAATACGTTAAGACTTTGGGGGACTGTTGGGAAAACATAATTGTGTTTTGAAGTGTGAGAACATGAGATTTGGGAGGGGGCAAGGGCAGAATGATATGGTTTGCCTCTGTGTCCTCACCCAAATCTCATGTTGAATTGTAATCCCCAATGTTGGAGGAGGGGCCTGGTGGGAGGTGATTGGATTATGGAGGCAGACTTCCCCCTTGCTGTTCTTGTAATAGTGAATGAGTTATCCTGAGATATGGTTGTTTAAAACTGTGCAGCACTTCTTCCTTTGCTCTTTTTCTTCTACTTCCCCATGTGAAGATGTGTCTGCTTCCCTTTCCCTTTCTTCAATCATTGTAAATTTCCTGAGGCCTCACCAATCATGCTTCTTGTACAGCCTGTGGAGCTATGAGTCATTTAAACATCCTTTCTTCAAAAACTACCCAGTCTCAGGTAGTTTTTTTTTCTCTCTTGATGGAGTTATATCAGGCAGTTTTTTATAGCAATATGAGAGCAAACTAATACAATGTCCAAATACAAAAAGATCAAAAAACTCTTCAGAAGTTCATTGCAAAACATCATCACCAAGGCATATATTAATGAGGTTATCTAAAGTCAAGGTGAATGAATAAATCTTAAGAGCTGTGAGACAAAAGCATCAGATAACTTATGAAAGGAAACCTATCAGATTAACAGCAGATTTCTAAGTACAAACTCTAAAACCCAGGAAGGAATTGAAGTTCCATCTTTAGCCTCCTTAAATAATTGTTAGGAATTTTGTATTCAGTAAACCTACATTTCATAAATAAAAAGAGATAAAGTATTTTTCAGACAAATAAATGCTAAGATAATTTGCCACTACCACACCAGCACTAGAAGAAATACTAAAAGGAGTTTTCAATCTTGAAACAAGTTCTCAAAATATACCAAAATAGAACCTCCTTAAAGTATAAAACTCACAAGGCCTAAAAACAATAATATAATGATTTTTCTTTAAAAAAATGTATTCAGGCAAAAAACTAACATGATAAATAGAACAGTACCTCAAATCTCAATATTCACATTAAATGTAAATGGACTATATGCTCCACTTAAAAGATACAGAATGTCAGAATAGATTAAAAAACCACCAACTAAGTAACCACTGTCTTCAAGAGACTCACCTAACACACAGGGACTAACATAAATTTAAGATAAAGGGGTGGAAAAAGATTTTTCATAAATGGAAACCAAAACCAAGCAGGAGTAGCTATTCTTATATCAGACAACAGACTTTAAAGCAACAACAGTAAAAATAGACAAAGAAGGACATTATATCATGATAAAAGAATTAAACAGGAAGATATTACAATCATAAATGTAAATGTACTTAACACTGAAGTTTCCAAACGTCTAATACAATTACGTCTAGACCTAAGAAATGATATAGACAATAACACAATAATATTGGGGACTTTAGTACTTCACTGACAGCACTAGACAGATCAACACAGAAAGTCAAAGAAGAAACAATGGACTTAAACTATACCCTAGAATGAATGGACTTAATGAATATTTACAGAATATTCTACCCAACAACTGCAGAATATACATTCTATTCATCAGCACATGGAACGTTCTCCAAGATAGACCCTATGATAGGCCACAGAACAAGTCTTAAATTTTTAAAAATTGAAATTATATAAAGTATCCACTCAGACCACAGTAGAATAAAACTGGAAATAAACTCCAAAAGAACCTTCAAAACTATATAAATGCATGAAAATTAAATAACCTGTTCCTGAATGATCTTTGTGTTAAAAATAATCAGGATGGAAATTTAAAAAATTATTTAAAATGAATAATAATAATGACACAACTTACTAAAACCACTGGCATATAGGAAAAGTGGTGCTAAGAGGAAAGTACATGGCATTAAATATCTACATTGAAAAGTCTGATAGAGCACAAATAGACAACCTAACGTCACACCTCAAGGAGCTAGAGAAACAAGAACACATTAAACTGAAACTCAGCAGAATAAAAGAAGTAACAAATATAAGAGCAGAACTAAATAAAATTGAATCAAAACATTTAAAAAATCGCAAAAAGCTCATTCTTTGAAAGGATAAACAAAATTGATAGACCATTAGCAAGACTAACCAAGAAAAAAAGAAGATCCAAATAATCTCAATTAGATACAAAAATGGGAGATATTATGACTAATACCACAGAAATGCAAAGAATCATTCAAGACTACTATGAACACCTTTAGGCATACAAATTAGATATTTTAGAAAACATGGATAAATTCCAGAAAATATACATTTCTCCTAGATTAAATCAGGAAAAATAGAAACTCTGATAAGACCAATAACAAGTAGTGAAAATGGATCAGTATTTTTAAAAATTGCCTGCAAAAATGTCTAGGACAAGATGGATTCATGGCTGATTTCTATTATACATTTGAGAAAGATTGGTACCAATATTCCTGAAACTATTCTAAAAGATAGGGAAAAAGGGAGTCCTCCATAAATCATTCCATGATGCCAGTATCACCTAATGCAAAAACCAGGAAATAATATAACTAAAGTACAGACCAATATTCCTGATGAACATAGATGCAAAAATCCTCAACAAAATACTAGCTAACCAAATCCAACAGCATATCAAAAAGAAAATACATCATAATCAAGTGAGTTTCCTATCAGGATACAAGAATATTTTAATGTACATAAGTCAATATATGTGATACAACCCCTTAAATGGATTAAAAAGAAAAATTATATGACCATCTTAGTAGATGCAGAAAAAGCATTTGACAAAATCCAACATTTCTGTATGAAAAAAAAGTTCTCAACGAAATACCTCAATGTAATAAAAGCCAGCTATGGAAAACCTACAGCCAGTTTCATACTGAATGGGAAAAAGTTGAAAACATTTTCCCTGAGAACTAGAACAAAATAAGGACACCCACTTTCACCACTTCTATTCAACATAGTATTGCAAGTCCTAGCCAGATTAATAAGACAAGAGAAAGAACTAAAGGATATCTAAATTGGAAAAAATGAAGTCAAACTATCGCTCCCTGTCCATGGTATAATTGTATACCTAGAACACCCTTAAGACTCACTCAAAAAGCTCTTAGATCTGATAAATTAATTAAATAAAGTCTCACGTTACAAAATCAGTATATGAAAATCAGTAGCACTGTTATACACCAACAGCAACCAAACTGAGAATCAAAGCAAGAACTCAATCCCTTTCACAACAGCTGCAAAAAAATAAATAAAATATTTAGGTATATACTTAACCAAGGAGGTGAACGATCTCTACAAGAAAAACTACAAAACATTGCTGAAAGAAATCATAGATAACACAAACATACAGAAACACATACGATGCTCATGAATGGGTGGAATCAATATTGTGAAAATGACCATACTGCTAAAAACTGTCTACAGAGTCAGTGCAATTCCCATCAAAACACCATCATCATCCTTCACAAAACTAGAAATAATAATACTAAAAAAAAAAAAGCATAACCAAAAAAAGAGCCTGCAGAACCAACGCAAGACTAAGCAAAAAGAACACATCTGGAGGCATCACATTACTTGACTCAAATTATACTACAAGTCTATAATTGCCAAAACAGCATGGTACTGGTATAAAAATAGGCACTTCACTTAGACCAATGGAACAGAATCAAGAACTCAGAAAAGCTGAATACTTATAGACAACTGATCTTCAACAAAGCATACATAAAGTGGGAAAGGATCCTATCTAATAAATTGTGCTGGGAAAATTGGCAAGCCATGTGTTGAAGAATGAAACTGGATTCTCTTCTGTCACTTTATACAAACATCAGTGTAAGTGCATGCAAGGTGGCTTATGCCTGTAATCCTAGCAGTTTGGGAAGCCAAGGGGGTTAGATCATGAGGTCAGGAGATCCAGGCCATCATGGTTAACATGGTGAAAAACGATCTCTACTAAAAATACAAAAAAAAAATAGCCAGTCATGGTAGCATGTGCCTATAGTCCCAGCCACTTGGGAGGCTGAGGCAGAAGAATCACTTGAACATGGGAGGCAAAGTTTGCAGTGAGCTGAGATCATGCCACTGTACTCCAGCCTGGGTGACAGAGTGAGACTCCATCTCAAAAAAATAAATAAATAAATTAAAAAAATCAGCTTAAGATGGATCAAATACTTAAATCTAAAACCTGAAATCCTGAAAATTCTAGAACACAACATTGGAAACACTCTTCTAGTCATTGGCTTAGGCAAATAATTAATGACTAAGAACTCATAACCAAATGCTAAATGAATGGCACCTAATTAAACTAAAAAGCATTTCCACAACAAAAGAAATAATCAGCCGAGTAAACAACCAACCCTCAGAGTGGGATAAAATATTTACAGACTATACATTTGACAAAGGAATAATATCCAGAGTCATCAAGGAACTCAAAGAAATAAAAACACAAACAACCCCTCCCACAAAAACTGTGCTAAGGACATGAATAGACAATTCTCAAAAGAAGATATAAAAACTGCCAACCAATATATGAAAAATGCTGAACATCACTAATTATCAGGGAAATACAAAATAAAACCACAATGAGATACCACCTTACTCCTGAAAGAATGGCTATAATTAAAAAAAAATAAATAAACGTTGGTCTGGATGTGGTAAAAAGGGAATACTTTTACAGTGCTGGTGAGAATGTAAACTAGTACAGCAACCACGGAAAACAGTACAGAGTAATCCCTTAAAGAACTAAAAGAACTAGCAGTTCATCCAGCAGTCACACTACTGGGTGTCTCTCCAAAGAAAAGAAGTCATTATATGAAAAACAAAACAAAACAAAACACATGCATACACGTTTATAATAGCACAATTTGAAATTGCAAATGTTCAGAAGCAGCCTAAATGTTCATTGACCAATGAGGGGATAAAGAAAACTTGGTGTATTTATACCATGGAATACTACTCATCTATAAAGCAGAAGAAAATAATGTCTTTTGTAGCAACTTGGATGGAGCTGGAGGCCATTATTTTAAGTGAAGTAATGCAGGAATTGAAAACTAAATATCATAGATTCTTGCTTATAAGTGGGTGCTAGGCTTTGAGGATGCAAAAGCATAAGAATGATGCAATGGACTTTTCAGCCTTGGAAGCACGAGTGGGAGGGGGTGAGGGATAAACGACTACATATTGGGTACACTGTACACTGTTCAGGTGATGAATGCACCAGAATCTCAGAAATCACTGCTAGAGAACTTATTCATGTAACCAAAACTGCCCAAACCTCAAAAACTACTGAAATAAAAATGAATGAATGAATGAATGAATAAGTAAATAGATAGAACCTGTCAGAGCTTTTTGAGCCAATTAAAAAGACAGTAGATGACAAAGATGAGAAAGTAGTATCTGAAAACTTCTCTGTGTTACAGGGCTAATAGCCTTTCTTTTTCTATATTAAGATAGGAGTTTTCTATGGTCTGTTCATTCTCTGAAAAAGAGGGGAATATTCCTTGTTTCTTTTTTCTAGACCACTGCTTATCTCCCATTTGCAAGCAAAGAAAACTCATGCCACTTAAACTGGAAAAAAATAGTGCTACCTTCTTTACATTGCTAATAAGAATAAAAGAAAAGAAAGACAGATAAAAAAGGAGGGAAAAAGTAAAAGGAGAGGGAAAGTAAAAGGAAAGAAAGAATAATACTGGGGGAAAAGGCAACAAAAAAGAATAACTGTATCATACCAGCTAGATTATGAAATTAAAAATGTAGCAAAGATATTTGAACTTCTTGTTATGCCTACTTAACTGCAGATTAGGAAACTGAAGACCTGAAACATAAACTGTTGTACTTAGTAACCATGAGTTCATTTATTAGTGCTTATTTAGAGCTTATTGCAAATTAGGATTTGGACTAGATGCCAGAACACAGCAGTAAATAAAACAAAGGTCTTCTCAAGATCTTGTTAGCAGAAGTAGGATTCCAGTGTGGATCTCCAAATTGCCAATTACTCTACCCACCTCATTACACGTATGCCCTCAAGAATATGACCCCAGTGATGCCATGTCCTTATGTTAACTTCTGGAAGAAATTGCTATATTTAACATGTCTTTGTGCCAAAGACTTTTAGTACTTAGAACAGTTGTTTAAAACATCAAATTAATAATTGGAAATGCATACTTTTTTCATAACCCATAAAACACTTCTGTGATATACTCACCTAAAAAGAACAAAGATGACTTATGGTTGGTGGATAAGAGAACAGAGGGATCATTCTTTCCTTGTTTTGTTTTTTTTTTTTCTTTTATTTGGTTTGTGTGTTTTCATTTTTTGACAAAATTTATCTTTAAAAGTATTTACAACATAGAAAAAATGATCAGGACAGAATAAAGGCTAGATGAGAGTGCAATTTAAAATCCTTGGAAATACTACATGTGCAAAACAAATAAAAGACTTACAGAAAATGATACATTTTTACTTTTCTTCATTAGCATATATAAGAGAAAGTCAATTCCTAGAGTTCATCTAAACATGGCATGTAATTCAAAGGTGTTCCATGTGATATTCTGTAAGCTAGAATCTTTGTCACTAGAAGCCTTTAATAAACTGGTATGTGTCCTCGTTTGAAGTCATATTATCAAAATACTATTTCATGCAGTAAATTTATTTAGTATGTTTATGGGTAAAAATAAAAATTCATCTTAAAATAAAAATAACGATCGTCTGAAAAGAAGTTTTTTATTTCTTCTAAATTTCAAGTTTTAATTTAGCAGAAAAGCATTAACTGATTGATCATGTATTAAAGGCATCCATATCCTACTTTTGGTTTCACCATTTTTTTCTTCTTCATCAATATGTCTGCCTGTATTTTGTTCTTCTTTCCCTGAGTGAATGCCTATATATTCATTAAGGTCCAATGTAAGCGTCATCATTCCTTCCAGTTGTGCCTCACATTGTATCTCTTCCTTTCCTGTCATCCAAGATCCTTCACATTTATTTATTTCATAGTTCTTAGCAAGAAATGTGTTTTAGAAAGTTCAGTCTTGTAAATGTGTAAAGTGTTCCTTGGATTAGAGTGGTGAGTTGGGGAGTCAGGAACATCAGTTAAGAATCAGATTGCATAATCCAAATAAGAAATCATAAAGTTCTGAAATAAAGTAACATGGTGGAGACAAACAGGAAGAACAATATGACAGATATTTAGAAAATATAAAATAGAACTAAGTAAAACAAATAGACTCAATAAATAAAAGCAAAGACAGACCAAATAAATGAGCAGAAATCTTTGTGCTTCATCAGACTTTAAAGTGGAATAATTTGAATAAATATATAATTTACTATCCAGCTTGGGAAATTTTTAGAGCAAGAGGGGACTCTATTGATAATTAAACCAGAAGAAGAAGATGCTAACTAGAGCAGAAATCCAAGCATCTAGGTACTCCTTAAGGATTATATGACAACAAAGTAGATGAAAGCTCTGATCTTCCCTGCCAAACTCACTACCTATAATTCAGTAACCAAACTCGCACTCTGACTTATTTGGCCACAAAGCTTCAACATCAGACTTTTATTCATGCCTTCCAGATGTATGTCTTCAATCTCAACCTTTCCAATAACTTCATGACATAGTATGTCTTATCATCTACTCAGCATTACATATCTAGTCTTAACACTCAAGTATATATAAAGCAATGTCTGATAGAAATATAACAAACCTCATATGTAATTTTGAATCTTTGTGCAACCACAATAAAAAAGTAAAAATAGGTATATGAGCATAATTTAATCTAATTAAAATTTTTACCAAGCTTTATGAATGATAAATAAAATTATATATATATATATATATATATATATATATATATATATATATTCAAGATGTACAACATGATGTTTTGGTATATACATACACACGTATTGTAAAATGATTACCACAATCAATCTAACACATCCATCACCAGGTGAGTTTAATTTTAATAAGATTTTTTAAAACCAATATTATTTCAAATTGTAAAAAATGTTAAAATTATTAATTAGCCATTTTATGTGATTTTGCCTATTAAGTCTTTATCCATTGTGTACTTTATTCCTAAGATATATCTCAATATGGATGCTAAATTTTCATAAAATTACTTGTCAGTATTTGGATTTCATAAAATTTAGTTAAAAATGTAGATTCATAAACAAAGTTGGTCCAAATATATCTAAAAGACTTTTTAATAAGTGAATTGAGTCACAATTTGAGAATTAAAATTTAGTAAATTAAATAAAATGCAGAAATTTTCCCTAAGAACTACATTAAAATGTGAGAGGCTACAGCATAGAGTCTGAAATACAGAGTCTGAAGCTGAATATTTGACCTACTTTTAATTTGTTCTTCCTCTAGGGTTCCCCATTGCAGTATCTAGAACTGCCATTTGCCTAGGACCAAAAATAAACAAGTAAAAGTCAGCTGCAATTTCACTTTTTCTCCATGACCAACATTCAGTGACCAGAAAATCTTTGTATATGTATAAATCCAACTATTTATTGCCACTTCCAATTTTAATACCCTAGGCATTCGCTCCTAAATAACAATAGATTCTTCTTTCACTTTTAGTTCCTTTGGGGTATTTTTAAGAACTCATCCTTTTAATCTGAATACATCACTTTCTTGCTCAAAGTTCCTCAAAACTTTTCTATCTCATACAGAAAATATACTTTTTCTTATTTAGGGCATAGGGAAAGCACATCCCTAATGCCAGGCTTGGCCTCTGCAGTCTCCTCAAAGCTTTTCCTTATTGGTTTGCATGACTAACTTCATCTTCTCATTGAGGCTCTCTGTGACCCCCTTATATAAAATATCCTCTTTCTCCCTCAGGCATCCATCACTGTTTTTGCTTAACCAGTTCTGTTTGTTTTTCAAACATCTCATACTGAATGCTACCATAGCAGCGTACTTGAAGGGACGGATTTTTGCCATATTTATGGATTTCTCTATTTACTAGAGGTGCGGTCTCAGGCAATTTTATCTTGCCACTCTGTATCTTAAGTTCCACATCCATAAAAATGAGAGTAAGAATTGGACCTTGCTGATAGACTTGTTGTATGCATTAAGTGATGTTATTCTATCTAAAGTCTTAGAACAATGACAATAGGGAATGTCTAACATTAGGCATATATGTAAATAAAAGGCCAATACAATCTGTGGAGGCAAAATGAGAACTTTATATTCTAAAAGATTACTGGAGATTGAGAAGAATGCAGCCTTTGGTGCAACAGAAAAGTGAGCTCTGAGGATGGATTGGAGAGTGAGAGATAATAGAATCAAACACTACAGAAAGGGTAGGGGAGGCAATGGAGTGAGGAATATAATCTGCATTTAAAGGCCCTTAATGCTCGAATCACCAGTGTCTCTTAATTGGCTTGTTCCAGGTGATTCCAGTGGTGGTCATTTGGGAAATTTTCAGCTGCGGTTGTCTTTAACATTGTTTTCAGGAATTACTCGTTGACATGGTTGCAGAAAAACAGACTTTGCAATATGTGCCAAGGACCATACCCTCACCCTGCCAAGGCCTCTGAGTTCTGCTCTTAACTTTTGTGGCACAAAGAGTCCATCTTCTCTGTCAACTGGGGCATACTTTAACACGTAGTTATTTGTTACTATTATTTTCCTCACATAGTGAAAGATACATGAAAAGAATTTTTTTTAATTTTATTTACTGCTGCTTCTTGCTGATATAATTGCAAAATTAATGTGAACAGAGAGACCAAGTTTAAAAAAAAAAAGAAACATGTGCATACAGACACAAGAAAATGTAAACTTTAAAGCAAACTAAATATGGCCTGAGAAGGACCCCATACTTCTATATTTGAGTCCTTGTGGATAAACTGCAACCTAACTTAATAGGTAGAAAATATTGAAAACCTAACTTAGGAGTATGCACCTGTTACAATCACTGAGTCTTGACCAATCCCAGCTGCCATACTTCATATACTGCTGAGTGTTCAAAGTATGTTCAAATAAGGCAAAGTCTGAGCTGTAAACAATCCAGCTGTTTCTGTTCCTCACTTTATTTTATTTTTTGTCTATAAATTTGTTCTGACTACCAGGCATCCCTGGAATCTCTGAATCTGCTGTGATTCTGGGGGCTGCCTGATTTGTGAATAATTAATTGCCTGATTTGTGAATAATTAATTTAAATTTAATTAGGCTAAGGTTTTCCTTTTGACAGATGATATCAGAGTGGGATTCAAAGCAGAGGTTCTAATGACTCCCAGGGATGCTGAGTGAACAAAAAAGGTACCTGTAGGACCCACTTGTGTCCAGTGATCCCTCAGAGCAGCTGGAAATTGTGGGTATTTTTTTCTCAGATTTCCATGGTATTTCTCTACATGGATTTGTGTTTTGAACTTTCCAAGTTTTGTTGAGCAAATTTCTGATCCAAATGAGATTTTGAATACATGATAGAAACTGGACTATGTCCAGGAATGGATTTGATCCAGTAATTAACTTACTTGAAACCAGTTAGAGGCCTCTTACCTCTGACTGGGTCAGAAAGAAACTGCTAGCAAATGGTAATATCGTGGGGGTGTAAATTTTGGCTTTTAGAAATTTACAGTGATTTTTGTATTCTACAACTTCATTTCATTTTTCTTGCACACTTAAGTAGGAATAAAATCAATGGCTAAATTAATCAAGGGAACCTGAAAGCAACACAAATATTTTAAGTAAAAATGGGATCCTTAATTTATGAAAAACAAAGTTCCTTCTGTCTTGTACATGAGGCATGGGAAGGAACAAAGTGTTACAGAGATGGTGAAGTCTTACTAAAAGTGACTTACAGCAGAACATCCTGAATAAACAATAATGCATTAAAGTGCATTTAAAAACGAGGGCTCCCAAAAAATTAAATCTGCTAATCTTTCAGCTTAGTTACTATCCCAATCCAAAGGAAATAGTCTGAAGCACCAATTAGCTGACTTTGAATAAATAATGGAGGTCATTTTACCTGAGTGAAGGATAGGATTGAGTTAGAAGAGCTCCCTTCAATAAAGTCCCTCTTAGTTAAAAATGAACTAAAGAGGACAGGGGCTCAACTGGGGGCAAGTTTGAGCCTTGCCAGTTCCATATTGGGTGCTAACCATAGTGGCTAATGTCTATATTTTGTAACATGTATTTTACTCTGGTCAGAATGAAAAATGTTAATTGGGTTACCCCTCGCAACCCTTGGGTAACAACTTACGAAACTGAGAGGCATTGCCTATGGTTCTGTGAAACACAAAATTAAGATGACTTTTTCTTTATTATACAACTTGGTCCCCAGGGCAAGCAGGATCACTAGGGTCACTCAGAGAAAAGAAACCCAGAAGCCTAACATGGTGACAAAAGAGTAAGAATTTCTTACAAGTCTGACTCTGGTCTCTCTCTCTTTCTGTGAAAACTGGTTAAAGAATGGTAAAAGTCCCTGTTTATCTCCTCTGTAAAGTTTTGATTAACAAGAAAAAGAATTCTGAGGCTGGTCTTAAGATGTAGTGAATCTGGTGTGCTTTATGTGTCTTTCTGTATTGTTCTGCAATAAAGAGGGCTACCTTAGGATAAAATCTGTGCCTAAGACCCCATAGACCCACTGTTCAAGACAGCCCAGAAAACTGGTCAGTCATGCCCTTGGGAACGTGACCTTGTAAATTATAACCATGTAGATGTGCTTTCTCTTTTCACAATGACAGCCTGGGGTTAGGGTCCAATTTGTGGCTTGGGAATGAGTGTGTGCATTTACATGTGTGTGTAATATTAAAGAGCTTTAATTCATTGGTATAATAATAATGAAAGCCTAAATCAAATATTTTGTCAAAAAAAAGTGTGGCCTTTTCTTTAGCTCAGGTAACTTAAGTAATCTTAGGAAAAGAAGACAGTTTTAAAGATTATAGTTAAAATTAAAATATCTTCAAAAATATAAACATTTGCTCTAAATTATATAGATCAAATATCAGGTTCGCTAAATGCTTTAAGGTCATAAACTGCTTCTTTGATTTTTAAAAGTTGTTCAGTATATTTTCAAGCATTCGATTCTAGGTAAGGCCTAGGGACATGTGAAATTAGCCATGCCTCCCAGCTATACAATGAAGGTCATAAATAAAAGAAGTTTTGTTTAAAAAAGGATCTTGTGTGGTAAATTCTTGTCCCAAAGCATAATAACTGTTTGTTAAAAAGAGGGATATTTAGGACAAGTAAGAAAGTCTAAGAATATGGTAGATGGTCTGTGTAAATTGCGAAAAGATTCCTGAAAGGAAATTTTTTCACCAAAAGTAAAAGTTGCTGAGTCACCATTATAACACGTGATTGAGACTATTGAAAAAATAGTTTTACGTGCAAGATATGTGGTAAGAATTAAATGTATTCTTGATAAAACACTATAAGAAGGCATGGAAATGTAAATTTTTGCCTAGTTTAGAGGGTTAAGGGATTGTTTTAAATTAGATAAGAACAGTTAGTTTGAACAAGTTATGGAAGATTTGTTACAATTATTCTTGTTAAAAACATCCTGTGTGTGAACATACTGACTAAATTTAAAGTGGTACTTTCCAGTTTTTCTGTAAATTGAACATTGAAATAAAAGCAAAAACAGGGTTTTCTTAAAGCCCTGGTCTGATTAATACTGAAAAGATTTGTCTATAAGGTTTTATTAAAAGTTGGGGTTGAAATAAATAATACAATAATGCAAGGATGAAATTGGACTTTCTCTCTTGAAAAAGACTTTCAGGTAATATGAAAATATAATTCATTTTTTTTTGGTCTTTTTAATAAACTACTGAAAAAAAAAGGGAAAGAGAAGCGACAGGTTGTTTGGAAAGTTAAGTCTTCCCTCTGTCAATGACTAAAAGGCTTTTGCCTTTTCAAAAAAATTTTGAGTCATTTTGGCTAAATGAATGACTTATGACAACCTGGAATTCTGTTTTATAATATCAAGTTTTTTAAACTTTTATCAGATTTTATAGGCTTTCCAAAATCAAATTTCACTTTCAAAATTATCTTTTTTGAAGTCTAACTGAGATGCAACAGAGGGCTCCTGAAGAATTCAAAAGAGAGGTAAACAGAATTATTTGACAAGTTTAATTACACAGGAATTATTGTCAAAAAAAAATTTTTAAGTTTAAACTTCTTCTTGTTATATTCTAGTGAATGATATTAATATATGTTCCAAAATTGTATGGGATTTCTACAGTTCTAATGTCTTGAGCATATGCTATCAATCCTAATTATGGTTATTATGTTAAGCTATTGTAGACTACAGAAATAACCAAATTTTGTTGTCAATTGTGTTTTTAACTCTATTTAAAATTATTTCCACACTTAATTGCTTAATACTGATTCAGTTTCTGAAAACTTCACAAGCATGCAAAGTATCTTTTAGGAACTTTATGAAAGGATGGAAAGAATCCTAAAAAGCAGACTTGAATATAGGTTTCTAATAACTTTAGAATTATGTCATTTGAACTGGGTAAAAACTTCTGGAACTTTAACGAAAAGACTGACTGGATTATAAAAGTGATAACCCAAGTAAAACAAAAATTAATTAAATACCAAAAAAATACTTTGCCAGATTTTCATGCTAAGTCAATTGATAATGAAATTGTTTAGATATACAATTTGAATAAACTTCATGGTCTATGTCAAATTATGTATGATAACTCATCAGTTGTCAGTGATATGCACCTAAATTTGGAGAAATAACTGGTATTCAAGAGGCCATAAATCAAATGTTAATTAAGCATGGAGTTATGGAGTACGAGAATGGCCACCTTGTCCTTCCTGAGTCCTTGAAGCTTTTACTGATAAAAGTTCTGCATTCTATGACTATGACTCATCATAGAAAAGGGAAAATAATCCAAATTGAATATATTGGTGTGGTGGCTTATAAATTGCAAATAGTTTATATTGGTCCCATATTCCTGGGAAAACATCAAAGCTTCAGCTATATTTGGTCACCTGGTGGGTCATTGAAACATTTTATAAAGGGATTTTATTTTATAGTTATTTATAATGCATGTGTTCTCGTTGTGTAAAAGCTCTACAATGCAAGAGGGCTGATGTTATGACACTAAGTTTTTAAGTGACAGTATTTTCACCAGATAAAGAAAGCTTTTTATTGTTTACTGAGGATAATAAACCCCTTCACAATCTAGAACCTGAAGATTGTATATTCTGAGATCATCATAGAAAGACTATTCTTGCTATCCATATTGCAGTAAAATTTTGGAAACTTGACCTTTGGGTTTATAATTTCACAACTAAGAAGGATCTCTCAATTGGAAATCTTAAGAAAAAGCCAATCAGGGAAGTCAGTCCCCAGAAAAAGAGGACATAAGATTGAGAACAGTTCCCAAGACAACAGATCAAGACTTCTACCATCATGAAACTCTCATCTTTGAATGTTTTTTGTTTGTTTGTTTATGCCTCTGTGAACAATAGAAATAAAAGGGGGTTTGTTGTATGCACTTATGGTGTATACTTTCATTTGTGAAGAATTTTATAGTCAGTCTTATACATGGATAACTTTATACTTTGATAGGTAAAAGATGAAGGCCCAATGTAGGTGAGAAACTTTAATGTTATATACATTGCCTCATAATCAGTCAGAAGCAGATCACTGATTCATTTTTTTTGCATTTTCAGTAGAGATGGGGTTTCACCATGTTGGCCAGGATGGTCTTGATCTCCTGACCTCGTTATCTGCCCACCTCAGCCTCCCAAAGTGCTGGCATTATAGACATGAGCCACTATGCCCAGCTGATTCATTGCTCTTAACCCACATTATGAGTTAAAGATAACATTGCCAGAAGGCTTTCACTCTTATATAAGAGAAGGACATTAATTGTCAGGGCCCCTTTCCATGGTTTGGAATAAAAGAGGCAATAAATAAAAATGTATTCCTCACAATAGGCTCTATGGCAGATTCTACTGTAAGGGTTATGGTTACACAATAGACTTTAAATTTTCTTGTGAAAATTATGCTAAATAATATAATTGGATAAATAGAAAAACATCTGTGCTGGCACTTATGGCCTATGGAGAAAACATTAGGTATTCTAGAGATCCAGTTGTAAGAGATTTTTAATAAAGACATTGCTTAGTTAAGTGAGTAGACTCTAGCTCATTCTGTGAACTATTTGATTTTAAATTGTTTAGTTTATGGGGACCCTGGATAAGGAGCATACTCCAAACTCTTGTTATTTTCCTCCTGACAGTCATGATAATAGTCTCCCTGGTGCAGTGTATTTTAAATGTTTGCATACAGCATATCTATGTCAAATAGTCTACCGTGTCAAATGGTCTCTTTTCAACTGGAATGACAAAAGTTGAAAGAAAGTGTGATCATGAGGACACCTATGAATGTGTGACCATGAGGACACCTATGAATTCGTAACCTATGAATGACATGCTGAGATTGGAAACCAAAAATGGTAGTAACTGAGAGTGGCATTAAGATCCTAAGTTTTGGTCAAACTCTCACCTAAGTAAGAATCTGGCCAAAAAGGGGGGTTTTAAAACAAAATCATGGGAGGGCATTGTTTTGGACTGAGCTAATACACCAGACCCTAATAGAGCAAGTCAAACAAAAATGGAGTCACTCATGCTAAATGTGACATAATCCAACTAAGACTTTAAAGAAACATATAGATCTTAGATTAGACTGGAGCAGGAATTGTTTTTCTTCTGTAAACAGAATGTTCCTGCATAAGGAGTTACCTTCTATTCAGTCCTTGTTCCTACCTTTGTGAAACTCACTGTTCTACTGATTCCTGGTGGGTTTCAAGACCAAATAAGTACATTTATGATGATGACAGTGATATTAATAACTAAAGTTTTGGTCAATCTCTCAAAATTGAGAAAAATGACCAAAAGATGAGAATCATTAGAGCAAACTAAATATGGCCTGAGGAGGACTCTGTACTTCTATATTTGATTCCTTGTGGATGAACTGTAACCCAGCTTAATAGGAAGACAAGATTGAAGGCCTAATTTAGGAGGACGCACCTTTAACAGTCACTGAGTCTTGGTTAATCCCAGCAGTCATACTTCAACCAGTCATACACTGCTGAGCTTTCAGACTGTGTTCAGATAAGGTAAATTCCAAGCTGTAACCAATCCAGCTGTTTTTGTACCTCACTTTCAATTTCTACATGTTACTTTCCTTTTTTTTTTATTGTCTATAAATTTTTTCTGACCATGAGGCACCCCTGTAATCTCTCTGAATCTACTTTGATTTTAGGGGCTGCCCCATTTGTAAATTGTTCATTGCTCAATTGAACTCCTTTAAATTTAACTTGGCTGAAGTTTTTCTTTTAATAAAACGAACAATTCTAATTATATAAGACAAAACTGGGTGACAATATGAATATAGGATAATTGGGAAAGGAGTGGATTAAAAAAGAAAATCCATCTGTACTCTTTTAAATTAAATCAACTTGATCTTTTAATGTCATTTCTGAACCACATGGACACGTCTATTTCTTTATTTAGTATTTTATTTGGTTATTGCTAATTTACCTTGGCTTATCAAAGAGGTTAAAAAAGTTACAGCCAAGATGTTCTGTTTGAAAGCATGCCATATAATGCAATCTGGAGAAGAACATATTAGTAATTAAGAATCTCAAATCTATTTCTTGACTCTGGTCAAAACATCACTTTACTTCTGTCATCTTCAACTTTTTTTTTGAAATAAAAAAAATACGGTGATATAAATTGCTGCTAGTTGAAGATAAGAAAAAAATAAAGGCATTGAAGTAGGTAGTTTCTAATAACTCTGTAAAGAAAACTAAAACATTTCACCCGAAAATATTGCTCCCTGGCATAAAGATCAACAGATACAGAATGAGACTTTCCCCCATCTACATAAATACTTGAAGTATCCACCGAAAAGGTTTGTTTTTCCTTCTGCTTACTGTTATCTCATTTTCTGTTAAAGAAGACATAAAATATTGCCAGACCTAAACAATATTCTTATAAGATAATGTTTATCAGGCTCATTCTGTTCCCAAAGACAATCATTTACAAATTAATCTCTGTTTCCTGATCCATTCATTCTCCCTAGTATTAGGTCAATTCAAGAGTAATTGTAGTTTGGGCCATAATAATTACTTATTTTCCCTCAACATAATTATTTATATTTCCCATCTCTCCTTCCCCTTCAGAAAAAATGGCCGTGTTAGTGTCAGGGCCCCATTGGGATATTTGGGGTAACTACTCTGTTCTCCTTCATGCTCATTAATTAATTTGCATGCCATTTTTCATATTTATTTTTCATTAATGGAATTTTTTTTAGCAAAACTTCAGAGAACAAAGGGGAAATTTTCTTTCTTCTACAACTTCTGGGCTTGTAAATTGTTATATTTTCATCATATGTTCTGGCTGTGATTTGAACGTTTTCTCACTGTCCTCAATTGGTGTAGATAGAATCTAAGTGATGTTACTACTACAGTAAACATAGCATCTTTTTAAAGATAAATATAATGAACAAAACTATGTGCTGTACATGTGTATTCAATGATCGTTGAATTTTCTGCTATTTGAATTAGCATCAGTAATAATTTCATTTCTTGTAAAACCAAATATGGTGATATAAATTGCTGCTAGTTGATAAGGAAAATGAACGATATGGAAATGAGCAGTGCAAGTCAATCAAGAAAGAAAAAAAAATGACATCAGATAAAATTAAATATAGACACAATAAGAAAAAGCAATGTGCATTTTTTTCTCATTTCTTTTGTATGTTTATATTGTTGACTAAAAAAACAAACTCTGTAAAATATTTAAGGAAGTTTATTCTGAGTCCTGCATAAGTGACAATGGTCTGTGGCACAGTGTCAAGAGGGCCTGAGAACATCTGCCTAAAGTGGCTACGTAACAGCTTGGTTTTCTGTTTTAGGGAGACATCCCTATGTCTTTAGGGAGACATCAGACATCAATCAATATATGTGAGCTATACATTGGTTCAGTTCAGAAAGGCAGGACAGCTTGAACCTGGAAGCTTGCAGATCCTAGGTAGATTCAAAGATTTTCAGGTTGTCAACTGGTTGAAAGAGTTATTATCTAAAGACCTGGAACGACTAGAAAGGAGTAACTGGGTTTAAATAAGGGGTTGTGGAGACCAAGGTTCTTACGATGCAGATGAAATCTCTTAGACACCTGCCCTTAGAGACAGCAGATGCCCCCCTCTGTGAAAACCAGCTCTGCCTCTTGGAGGTGGTACTCCCTTCTCTCTTGGTGGTGGTGGAGCATCTCACCCTCCCCTTCTTCCTCCTCTTCCTCTTACTGCTTAACCGTCATCATAGCTGTAGTAGGGATCTTCATAGCCTCCACAGTAGTCATGATAATCATAACCATAGTAATCATCATAGTAATCTTCATAGCCATAGTAATGTGAACGTAGCCACATCCGCCTCGCCCCTCACCACAACCCTGACCTCTAATTGGAGGTGGCATGCCAGGAGAAGGGTGGTGGTAATAATCTTCCTACGCAGTACTTCTGGAGGTCTGTAGCAGCTTGGCTCCCTTTCCTTTTCTTGTCTGGTGGCTTGGCTAAGACTATTTCAATTTCTTCCCCTTCTATTTCTTTGCCATTCATTTCATCCATAGCCTTAACAGCTGTTCCTCTGTCTTCAAAATGAACAAATGCATCATCTTTCAACTTCCTCACTCTTTAGAGTTTTCCAAATTTAGAAAATGACTTTTCCAAATTTCTTCTGTTACTGTAGTAGCCAAGTTTCTCACAAACAAAACTTGTACCTTCGCCATGACTTCTGGATCTGGTTCTTCCATGGGGTCAGCCCATTCAACTGTAACTACATTTCCCCATACTTGTATTTTCCATTTATCAGCCAGCATCTGACTTGTGCTGCTGACTTGTGATCCTCATATTCAAAGAAGCAGAATCCCGGATTCTTCTTTTTTGTCGTCAGGTTGGTGATAGAGAATAACCTTCACCTAACCCTCTGTGACTTTACTGAATTCTTCTGGAACTTAAGAATGGATCCAACAAAAAGTCTGTTGTTTGCCACAGAAATGTACACTCCAAGGTGTTTACCAGGGCGAATTTCACAGGTGTCACACAGTTTCACAGCTTCCTGTACAGCTTCCTTTCCACAGAAGGAGATAAATGCATACCCTCTATTCTGACCAGAGAGTGGATCCATCATAAGACATAGATCCCAAGTGGGTCCTGCCTTCTCAAAAAGGGGCACCAATTCATCCTCATATAAATCTTGGTATTTTACCTACAAACACCTCTGTTCCAACTGCAGGTTGCACCCAGCGCACACACTGCCTGGTGGAGGACCTCCATACTTCCTCTGTCCTGTGGTTACATCCAGAATATAACCAGTTCTCTCAAGTAAGACCTTGATCTTCATTTCATCAGGTCCCTTTGTGGACTCTTGCACCTTGCTCCCCTGTTTCTCTCTCTGCCTGTAGATCTTCATAACTCCACATAAAAATGCACTTTTGTTCTGAACATGTGATAAGTCAATTTCCTTGAACTGCTCTACTACAGACAAAGCTCCTTCTACATTAAATTCCCTGAGAGCATCAACTGCTCTTTCATCAAGATCAACATAAGTTACCAATCCAGGGTGGAGCAGGAGCCGGCAGCCATGCCTGTGAGAATCAGCTCGAGGCACTTTGAAAGCGATTAGAAATGGCATGCACACCACCCCTTACTCCCCTCAAAAAATAAATGTTTTAATAAGAGGTAGTATACAAATTGCATGCTGTGATGGTAACCCAGAGCATCAGAGATACTGGAGTATTTTACAGAATAGCAGACACAGCTTAATAAGTATCAGTATCTTACCCATTCAAATAAGACCTCATTCATGTTTGACTATCTAATAAGTAATAAGGTGATTGATAATAATCAAATATGTTATTGTAGAAAATTGAGTTTTAAAATATATAAAATCCAAGTGAATGTTATACCAGGATGGTGACTGCAGACTTTTTTGTCATCATAGATTAAGTAAGAATTCTAAAAATGCTGTTAGTAAAACAATTTTAAAAGAGAACAACTTATGTTCAGCTCTTCAAATCATCTTTAGATGGGGATGCGATGTTATTGTTCAATTTCCAGTTAAGTGGCCATTTCCTCTTTTTCTTGTACTTGTCAATCAGCAATACATTTGAAATATATAGCCTAAACCACGTATTGCAAGAGTTCTTCAAATGAACAGCCAATTTAAACTAAAACAGACAAAAAAACCAAACAAAACTATCTTATTTTAAAATAAAATCAATACAAAACATATGAAGTTACTCAATTTTAAAGATATCTATAAATGTAATTTGAAGAGTTAGGTAATAGTTTTGTTTGGAATTGTCTATTTCTCCTTTGTTACAGTATTTAATCTGTATGTGTCTTAATTAAAATGGTGGTTATAATGGATAATAAACATTCTTCTCTCTAACAGCCATGAGTGTGTGCTTCCATTTTTTGAAAAGCAGTATATTGTTAATATTTTCTAATAAAACAAAATAAATGCCAAGTAAATGCAAGATACTCTTTTTATTACTATTTTTTCTGTCTCATAAGGCCTATGTTCCTTTTGATATCTATGTTCTTTTTAAAACTGCTATATGATGCTAGTATTATGGAAAAAACTACATTCAAGTCTAGATACATGCAATTTTAAATCAATCTAACCGATAAATGTCTTTGGGGGCAGGAAAATAGGCATATTTCTCTTTTAAGCTTCTTGATGGCCATTGTAATTGCCAAGATACCAAAAACCAGAACTCATTATCCTAACAGAGCATATCAGGAATTTGCTACATGACAATCTGTTTTGAGCTACTCATTTGAAATACTGTGACTGAATGTATTGAATTTCTGTTCAAATTAAATTTAACTCTTATCCCTCATCCCCCTCATACACAATTATGATATAATAAATATTGAATCAGCAATTATGGATATAGCTCGTAATATTTCATTGTTGAAGTCTAAAAATAACATGATTCTGATTTTCATTGCTCCTTTTTTTTTTTCTTGAGGCATACTCACTCTGTTGCTCATGCTGGAATGCAATGCATGATCTTGGCTCATTGCACCATCCACCTCCCAGGTTTGGGTTCAAGCAATTCTCCTTCCTCAGCCTCCCAAGTCGCTGGGTTTACACGTGTCTGCCACCATGCCAAACTATTTTTTTTGTACTTTTAGTAGAGATAGGATTTCACCATGTTGGCCAGGCTGATTTTAAACTCCTGACCTCAGGTGATCCACCTGCCTTGGCCTCCCAAAGTGTTGGGATTACAGGCTTGATCCACTGTTCCTGGCCACTACTAACTCTTGATAAATGCTCAATCCCTGGTCAAACTCTAGGAAATAAAAAATCCAAATTGTTGGGATGGAATTCATTGGTATTTACCAAAAATAGCTTTACAATTTGGAGCCTACACAACAATATTTGTATTTCGATTTCAGTTTATTAGCTGTAAGTTCTTAAGTAAAGTCCTAGGGGTTAAATTTCCTAGTGTCCGAAATGGCTCACTTTTTTAGCCTCAGTTGCATGTGTTGAGATAATGGCTCTCTCATGTTAAACTATGGATTAAGATTCCTTGTGTTTTTCTCTGTGTCATCTGAGTTAACTCCAATCTAGAGAACCTGTTGTTAACCCTTTAAAATAATAGCAAAATTTTAGTCTTTATGCTTGAGAACCTGAACTGAGGACAACGTAAGAAATAAAGTACTGTAGTAGTAGAAGACAGACATGAAGAAAATGACTTCTGATAAGTCCTTTGATAATTATATTGATGACAATAAAAATATAAAAATACAATATAAAGTGCCAGAGGCAATCTTAACATTTTCATGAATTTTAGCTTAAGCCTTCATAGTAATTCTATGAGATTGGTACTATTTTTTACCCAGTTTTATAATCAAAGAAACAGGAATTGAATAGTTAAGCTATCGGTCTTGTATCATGCTATTTATAAGTGACAAACATAGTATTAGAACCAAGACCCAGCCCTGGCTTTTATATCATGTTGATACTTCCTTCCTGTGGATTTCAGTCTTCTCTTGACCCCAAAATATACCTCTCTACTAATCCTTCTTAGTCTACTTCATACCTTTCTTTTATTTTCTCACCTCTTGAGTAACCATGAACCATACTATTAATTTCACCTTCTGTCTACTTTACTTGATAAATTTTAGATATAGTAATGTATTTCAAAGGGGACCTACATTTTTTTAAAACAAAATATTGCTAATACATATTATTCTATGGCTGCTGGAGACATTGCTTGCCTAAGGGATCATGTCTTAAATGAAACTGAGTCCTAAAGTCACTACGTAACATAATAATTGAGTGGAGTCAAAGTAAATCTTGTAATACTTTACATGAGCCATAAATTACAGTGTACATATCTTTATGTATTCAACTCTACACAGAAATATATAGACAGATATATGTAGATAAATACAAAGTATATAATGATGAGTGCATATGCAAATTTTTATTTTTTTCTATTATATTGTAATATGAAAGAGAGAAAAAGAGACATCACCAGGAGGCTGTGTATAGTTAACCTTGAATAGGCCAAATATAGAAAAGATTTGAGGTCTCCGTTCCTCACTGGCCTTGCTAATGACTACCTGAAATCCTCTCATTAGTTGTTCCTTTTTATCTGAGTCATTGAGAACTCCTCAGAAAGCATTTTTCATCAATTTTAACTATGATATCATTCCACAGAAGGCATCACAAGTGGTAAACAGATGTTCAAAGGCAAAAAATGAAGGGTGGTGTTTGATATAAGAAGGGAAGAACAGTTAAATAAAACTCAGTAAGGGAGTCTCCTAGGCAATTAGAAGGCTGTAAATGAAAACTGAATCCCTGGATATGAAAAATGGAAACACCACGGGATGAAGGGACTAGAGAATGTTGGCGCTGCTGGCAGATTTCCCCTCAGTTTTCATGTTGTCCAAGGCCTATTTGGAACCATGCAATAGATCTTCTCTGTTTGCTGTGGAGTATCATCTGATACAAATCAAACCCTTCTGGAGCTTCATCCAAGAAAATGTACAAAGGCCTGGTATATGAAGTTGTTCCCTTTAACATAGCATGCCTATAGGTGCCCTGAGAACGTGCCTGAAGGCAAGCTGCTTTCCAAGTCACAGTAAACTCATTCCTTAGGGAATATTCATTTTTCAGAAAGCAGAAAACAATAAAAAGTCACTTTATAGCATATCATCTTTAAAAAACAAAACTATAGGAACCTTAGGGAGCCCTTTCTGTATGCTTTCCATTGGCGAATATGGTCAAATTGTGGTATCACATTTCTCTCTAGAACCAAAAGAATAAGTATTTTCATTTTTTTATTTATTAGCACCTGCCAGTCATCTCTTCAACCAACACACACTCTACTTTCTCCTTCACAGGAGAGTTGAGTGAATGGTCTGTATCTAGAGATAATAGATCATGGAGTTATGGTCATATTTCAAAAATAAATCATGATCCCTAAGGATCCCAACTATGTGTATATGTAATGCAGTCTTTCTCATCTGCATAATAGATTTTTAAAATAGGATTCTATTAAAATAGTGTCCATAAGAAAAAGGAAAGTTTTACACATAAGTTTATATACATATAAACTTACATATAATAATTCATTTTATATATATATATATAAACTTATATATAAAAATCCATTATATATATGTAAATATATATATGTCTGCAGGCAGACTTATATAATATATATGAATAATCCATTATATATACATATATATAATGGATTCATTATATATATGTAAAATGGATTATTCATATTTTATGTGGATGTGAAAATAAGTAAATGTGTTTTTATGTATACATACTCATATATATAAGAGTATATATATATATATATATATACACTTTGAGATATTCCAGAAGGTAAACTATTACCTACATTATTGAAACATATTATAGCTGCAAGGTACACCAAGTATCATATGACACAAGAGTTCAGAAGAGGCTTGAAAATTTTGGAAAATTTGATTAAGTGAGGTGGAAATCAGAGATATATTTTAAAAGGAGAGAGAAAAATTGATTTCAAAATACATCCAGCATCTACTTTTATTATATGATTCAAAGAAGTTTTCAATATTGCTTTTTCTATGATTAGATGAAATTATCAAACAATGACACTGATGCCAGTAATGAACTCTGTTATTTCACTGAAGAATTTTATTGGAACTAGCATATTAGCTTGTATATGTTGAGTTTTCAGAGAGTGAGAGAGACTCTGTTTGTTTGGGAGGAAGTAAGGGAAGAGAAAAAGAAACTTCACCTAGTAATCCAGAGAATTGACCAGGATTTTATCCAAGACAATCAAGGTGATCCCTCTACAAGTCTGTAAGAACCACAGCATAACTGAGCTTGGGGAACTCCCCAAGGCAGATATAGCTTAGATCACAACACCTAAGTCCTTTCAAATATCTGAAAATCCTTCCCAAGAAGGAAAGATACAAACAAGCCCAGGCAGTAAAGACTACAATAAGCACTTAACTCTTCAACGTGGAGACACTGAAGAACATCTACTAGTATCAATGCCACCCAGGAAACATGACCTCACCAAGTGTACTAAATAAGGCACCAGAGACCAATGCTAGAGAAACAGAGACATGTGACCTTTCAGACAGTGAATTCAAAATAGCCTCAAAAGGGCAAAGCTAAGAGTTACTGCCCTTAAAGAGAAAATAGAGAAAGACATAAGAGTAGAAAGTTTATTCAAAGGGATAATAACAGAGAACTTTCCAAAGCTAGATTGAGACATCAATATTCAAGGGCAAGAAGGTTCTAGAACATCATGTAGATTTAACCCACAACAAGACTATCTCGAAACATTTAATAATCAAACTCTCAAAGTTTAAGGATAAAGAAAGGATCCTAAAACAGCAAGAGAAAAGAAACAAATATATGCAATGGAGCTCTAACACATGGCAGCAGACTTTTTAGTGGAAATCTTATAGTCCAATAAAGTGCTGAAGGGAAAAAAAAAATACCCTAGAATAGTATATCTGGTGAAAATATCCTTCGAACAGGAAAGAAAAGTAAAGATTTTCCCAGGCAAACAAATACTCTGAGGGATTTCATCAACACCAGACCTCTCCTATAAGAAATGCTAAAGGGAGTACTTCAGTCAGAAAGAAAATGACATTAATGAGAAACAAGAAATCATCTGAAGGCACAAAACTCACTAGTAATAGTAAGTACACAAAAAAATCAGACTATTATAACACAGTGAGTATGGTATGTAAACTATTATATTAAGCAGAAAAACTAAATGGTGAACCAACCAAAAACAAGAATTACAACAACTTAGCACAATAAGATATAAACAGCAAAAAGTTGAAAAACAAGGGAGTAAGTTATGGCATAGAGTTTTTATTAGTTTTATTTTTTTCTTATATATGCAAACAGTGTTAAGTTGCTATCAGGTTTTAACAATGGGTTATAAGATAGTATTTGCAAGCTTCGTGGTAACCTTAAACCGAAAATCACACAATCACTACACAAAAAATAAAAAGCAAGAGACTAAATCATATCACCAGAGAAAACTACTTTCACTAAGGGAAGACAGAAGAAAAGAAAGAAGACAAGACCACAAAACAACCAGCAAACAAATAACAAAGTGGCAGAAATAAGCCCTTACTTATCAGTAATGACAGTGAATGGAAAGTGACTAAACTTTCTAATTGAAAGACCAAGAATGGCTGAATGGATGGAAAAATGAGACCAAGTGATTTGTTGCCTATATGGTGAGTTTCAAGTTGTTATTCATTAGTATCCAGCAACATAGCCAATCACCCACTGCAGCTACGGTGGATTATATATTGATCTGATGAATAAGGAATATAGCAAATCACACACACACAGTTGAAATGTGAGGGTCTAGTCGTTGAGAGGATGGTCACAATAGGAGGCAAGAAGTGGGCAGGAAGGATACTCCACAGGGGAAAAATATCAAATGAAGTACATGGAAGGGAAAAAAGAATGTATAAATGCTTCATATGTCAGATGTTTCCTCTAAACTATGCAGAGATGCTTGCTGTGAAGACGTTAAGAATAAGGCAAACAGATAAATGGTTTGGGTGAATAATTGAACTGGGGAACACTGACAAGACCTTAAAAAGAATGTAGCAATCGGGAAGAAACTAAAACACAGAGAAAGTCTCATGTATCTCATTCATTCATTTGATTTTTCCAATTGTTATCAAGTGCATGTTATAGGCTATCAAATTTTTACCAAGTGTACGTCCCAGTATGGAAAAAATGTGCAGATAACAAAATGGCAATGAAAGTGCAGACACTCAAGTCATAATGCTAAGAATTGTTAAACACTATTTGTAAATTTTCATGAAAATCAAATCTTCAAGAAGAATAAGAGCTTCTGGTATAGTTGTGGAGAGGCTTGAAAAGGAGTTAGCATTTGCAATTGAGAATTGAACGTTATCTTGTAGTTTACAAAGCGGAGTTGATGGAAAAAGACTGACAACAAATTTTGAAGGAGATAAAGACAAGAATGAAACATGTTTTCACTCATTCATTAAATATTTTTGAAGACCTAATTTGTGCCAAATACGTTAAAGAAAAATAAGAAACGATGAAAATGTGAAAAAAAGCCATGTCTTTTTTTGGATTTCTCCAGAAATCCACATTAAGAAAAGGCTCCAGGGCAAAAACTTGATTTTGAAAGAAACAGAAGTCTTAGTGGGAAAGTGATACTGGGAAAAAGGAGAGCCATCTAAGCTTCTTTACTAAGTCAACTGTCACAGTGATTTAAATCTAGAAGTGGCTTAACACACATTGCAAAATTGTCCTGCATGAGGGACAAAGGAGCTAAGGTATTCATATGTCTGGGATTTATATCCCAGGCATGTAGATGCAAGTGCTGCTCATTAGAAGTTGGTTAGCCCATACTGAAAATTCTGAAGGCTCTGCATAAGTTACTGACAGCATCTGCTACAAATTATGTAATGGTAAGTGTGCAAAGAAAAGCATAAAATTATATATGCTATTTAATTCTCATAACTAAAACTGAAAAAGTTTCAAAAATATTTTTTAAAAGTTCTTTTTTGATGATTTGTTAATGAAGAACTCTGTCTCCATTCTGGACTTTTGCTTATGTTAGTGTGGTATTCGCATAATGAATATGTTTGTTTTTTAATAAGAAGGATAAGTCTGTTTCTCATCTAATGATTTGAGTTTCTAATTAGCCTCTGGTGCCTTACTTTATTACTCAGCAAACAAATATTTATTGATTTCACATTACACAGCAGGTATCGTTAGGGGCATTCAGATTGGATGCAAAACTAAATGTTACAGGAGAACAAACATATTAGTATTGACAAGAGCTATGAAGTGATTAAACAGAGAGATGCGATAGAGAGTGACAATGATGATCAGAGAAGTCTTGTTGGAGGACTAAGTGTTGCCAATGTGACTTGGATTCCAAGAAGGAGCAAACTGAGTAAAGGTTTGGTAAAATCTCATCCCAGGCAGTGAAGTTCCATCAACAATTTTAATAGCAGAGTTCCTCAAACAAAGCTAGCTTGTCACATGTAGTGCTAGCCAAAAATTTGAAGATTTCTGGCCACAGTCAATGCAGAGCAACTGAATCATAATATCTGGATGTGAAACTAGAATATCTGCATTTTTGAAGACACTTTCCATGTAATTTTCACCTTAAATGTAATCCTGAAATCACTAGGTTGGTTCTATGAAAAGTTATTTTATAAACACTTTTGTTTTCTATACAATAGAATATAGTTATTAAATTTTTGAAAATAAGTGTAAGGAAGATTAACAAATTGTCAATACTATGGTTTTATGGAAGGCATTAGACTGTGTCTGTACAAGAAGATTTTGTTAAAATGGTCAAAATTTGATGCTACTTCTGCTTTGCTTATGATAAAAAATGTGATTTTTTTGCAATTGATTAGTCATTTTGTTTTCTGGGTCTTGGGATAGGAATCTTTACAAAGAAAAAAATGGATTGCTATTTAGTGTGTCTACCACATTTTTTCTATTTTTTCTAATTTGAATAACAAAATAACAAAACGATCAAGGCTTAGAACCCAAATTTTGAACCATGTGTGTTCGAAATAGATTTTATTTGATGATACTGTGAATCATAAATAATATTTAGTATAAATAAATAATGAAAGATGATGAAAGCAATGGCTATTTTGTTTGAACCACAAAAAAGTTGATAACCTTTTTTTTTAATGGAGAGTTAAAAAATATGGTAAGATAAACTTCACAAGTGACTCTATATTTCTCTTCTGTGGCCTCCTGGACAACACAGCCTCTCTCCCAAGCCACATAAGCACAACATATACATCTAAGAATCCCATATGTAAAACTTAGGGAATAAAACATAAAATAAAATAACATATATTCAATGTTTGCAGATGAATCTCCTGGGCAACATTCATAGGAGTGAGCCCTTACTGATGAAATATTCCAGGTGTTGCCCTCCGTGGACTTTCTAGTTGGTTAAGCAGTCACCATGATTTGGCTCTGTTTTCAGCCCAGCAATTAGCTTGGGAATGAAAACCCTGTCTTCCTTACTCCTTTGCTCTTAGCATCTGGCTGTGTATGTGTGTGTGTGTGTGTGTTTTCTCTCTCTCTCACTTTCAAATTATTCCTTTACTTGCTTCTCAATTTGGGAAGAGGATTGGGCACAATATGAGGAAATTACCAGAATCTTAATTGAGAGATTGATTCCATGAACATGTTAAAACAGAAGCTTTGGGGCCACTGAATTTTAGTTTAGTATTTGTATGGGTTTCTAGTCTTCTTATTTCATGGTTTTCTTATGACAAGATATCAATTAGCACTCACTCTTGTTCATCTCTCCCCTCTCAATTACTTCAAACTTAAGGAGTGTAAATTAACTTATTGGTAATTTGAGACCTGGACATGCATAGCTTAACACATTTCCTTCTTTTCTCTCAGTTGTAGCTGCCTGTAGAGAGCTCACAGTTCTTGGCCATAGATGTAGTAAAAAAGTAACTGACTATAGTTGCCAGTGACCAGGCACATATTGTCTTACTGCTGTACCATGAAGCCCATTGTTACCACATATTTACAAAACAACCTTCGATCCTATGATTTTTCATAATAAAATTGCCATTTGCGTTTTCCCTGAATTCTGAAATGTATCTCACTTGATTGCAAATTCGATGAAAAATAGGAATAATATGCATTGGGCTGCCTCAAATCCTAATTACAGGTGACATTGAAAAAGACTTTCAGATTTGAAGTTGGACCTGAAAGAATCTTACTTAACCTGTCCCTGAAATGGGAGCATGGCCTAATTGCTAGTTTGGTTGGACTTGCATTAGAGAAGGCAGGGGAAGAATGCTAACACTTGAAAGTATACTTATTTGAGATGGCTTGGGCCAATTGGATTAAGACGTGAAGATATGAGTAAAACAGAGATCATCTGTACATCAACTCTGCTAATTTCAATAAATACAAGCCTTGGCTCTCCTGCAGCACACTACCAATAATCTTTCATGTTCTAAACCAGGACATGAACTATGATAACACCATTAATTGGTTTATCAGACTTACGCAGAAATCTCGATTCTTCTTATTAGCCTGCAATGTCTAAAAAACTTTCTACCCCTGATATTTTAGAGCTTTTCTGCCTAGGAAATGCCTAAGGCCAAATCTTTTAAGATAAGATTTTGAACAGATGGAAACAGAGTAAAGGGCTCCCTGTGACAGCTTTGGGTACTGTGTTGGTGGCATACTACAGCAAAACTCCTGTACATAGATTTTTATTTTTTCCCCTTGCTCTATTTGTGCTTCTTTATGGACCACCTATATAGGGGATGGCATAAGTAATTATCCACATTAAAAAGTAGATTGACATCGATTTAGAAGTTTACAGTTTACAAAATGTTTTCACTCTTACATTTAAACCTCAAAACAGTGTTATAAGTTAGGGAAGACATAGGGTTTATTTTTCCAACTTTGCAGTTGAAAAAAGTGAGCCTGGGATCTTGACTCAGCCATATTTGGTCTTAAATTCTGGCTTCATAACTCACTAGCAATGTGAGCCTGGATGGATTACTCAGTGTCCTCACTTGAAAAATAGTTTGAATGATTAAATTGAATAAGAGAGGTAAAGCTGTAGCACAGAGTTGACTAATTAGTAACTATTTGAGAAACTGTGGTTATTCTCTTTTAAATTTAAATCCTACATTTTCTCACTCTACCAAGTTGAATGTTAAATCTCAATCATTCAAAAATTTTAGAAATTCTGTACACTGGACAGTGTATTCATAAACATTCATGTAAATTAACCTTAAACTCTGAGCCATATGTTTTGGATCAGACTGTATTCCCTATGTAATGGCAAAGATATACTGGCCCCATTTATCAAATGTAGTTGTGGAAGGTAGAAAGGGGAAATGGCATCAATAAATAATTCCATGTAATTTCTGTGAACTACAGATGCTTAAGTAGATGTGTATTAATAACTTCATAATTAATAATGGATTAATTTAAAATAGGTTACAACCTCCAGCTGTTTTATGCATCAAAATGTTAAAAATTATATTTAATAAATTGTTTTTATTCGCTAAGGATATGTAAATCATTAACTGTCATATAAACCTGTATTTTAGGTACACAAAGGAAGTTTTCATGAGATCTGACTATGTAAATATTCTGAAGAATTTCATTTTTCTAAAACCAGACAGTCTTTCAAACATTAGTAAAGTGCTATAAAATCATATATTTAAAATCAATTTTGTCTTTGTCACTTTTTCAATCTGATCAAGTTCGTTCAGGGATTGCCCAAAAGAAGGCACTGAATTCATAATCTTATTATAATCTCCTACTCATGGCAAAATTTTAGTTTACTTTCTGTAGAGATCTTGCTGTAGCCAAGAGAGTTAGAAGGAACGCCCCACGCTCTGAGTTCCAAATTAAGAGTCCTTTGTTAATCGGCAACTGAGAGATGGCTACCGCTCAAAATTCTCTCAACCCTGAGGAAGGGGCTTGATTATCTTTTTTACCTTGATTTAGGTACGGGACGGAGTACCTAGCTGAAACATAATTTTACAGAAGAAGAAAAAGGAAACTAGTAGGCGGCATTAAGCCAGGTAGTAGGGGGAAATTTTCATACAATCACTAAGGTGGTTGTTCAGGTACTTTCTACACAATAATCAAAGGGGAGTTTTTCACAATAGCAGGTGGGCTTGACAAGCAGGCTGCAGTTACAAAGGTTACAGGTGCTAAGAACAGCATGCTTCAAACCCCAACACTTCAGGACTCTTGGTACAGCATGACCCAGTTATGAACCTAAAGGGCCATGGCAAGGAGGGAGAAGTGAGGTTGGAGATTTTAGCTAAAATGGAGCCAGTCAGGCTAACGCAAGTTAGGTTACCACAATCTCTGTTGGAGGTGCGTATTTCTTTTCAACAGTCATTGCTCTTCTTTCCATATAATCTCTATTCTCACATTTAATAAATATAGTTTTCTTTCTGTCTCTCCTAAAAAAGATCATGACAAGATTATTGAGAATGAACTTGTAATCAAATTAATTATTTAGAATTGACTCTGACTGGAAGAAAATCCAAAAACTAGAAATGTTTGATTCCCTGTTTTATTATAAATGACTTGTTTAAATTATGATTGATAATTTTGATGAAAGTTTCCATTTGATGTACATTTAGATAATGTGCAATTCAGGAGTTTTTAGTCCCTCATAAATTTTCAAAATTTTGTTGTCAAAATCCACATTTTAGTAACCAACAAAAAAGCTCTTATTGAATGGTGTTAATAATGTTGTTCTTCTTGTCTAGTATTTGATAACTGAATGAAGATATAAATGAAAAATTATAATTTTGTTGGGTGTTTATATACAGGAATCACAGAAGAGGAAGTTCTGGAGAAAATGAATGAGTTGATATTATCATGTAGAAAGTTTACAATTTTGAAACTTGATTATTACAGTCCACATAATTTTTAAATTTACCTTTCAAGAACAGTCATTTCAATAATAGTTAATATAAACAGCATTTGATTTAAGATTAGTTTTTTAGATTATTTTTCAGAATGTTTTTTATTTGTTATATATTATAAAATCATTTTAATTTCTAAAATGTTCATATTTTTCTTCTTCACTAATTATATATATATGTATACATAAATCTTTCTATGTATACCTATATAGAGAGAAAGAGAAAGAGAAAGTTCTCTTTCTCTGGACTACTCATCCCTTAATATTTCTTCTCTACCTTCCTCTGTGTAAATGTTCACTTGGCCACAAGCCCTTTCTGTCTTACCCATCTTTGTCACTGCTATATTACTAGATTAGGCACTCCATCATATAATTATATCTTACATGTTCTCATATCTTACACTGGTTTGGGTTTCTGTCTTGCCTACTAGATTAGAAGCTTCTTGAATTTAAAAAACAGTTTTTACCAAGGCAACATCCTTTAAGTCTATTACAGTGATTAGTAAATGGTAGGACATAAAAGACACTTGCTGAAGTACATTTTAAAGACAGATTGTAGTACATGAAATACTAGCTATCATAAAGATTTCAAACACTTTTATATACTTAATTCAATTAATTTGAATTGAAATTCCAGATTTTTAATGGAAATATGTAATTGAAATATTATATAATTTTTATGTAATAAAATAGTGGGATTTTCTCCTACAAAAAAGTAAAATATCCATCAATGGTGGTGTTAAATATATAATGATGTATCAACACAAAAGCTTTTTATGCAGTCTTTACAAAGAATGATTATGAACTATATTTAACACTATGAAAAGACTATAATAAAACGTATACTGAAAAAGAAAGAACATGGATTTCTTCATGTACTGTGATTACAACTATTTACTGCTTCAGTGTATGAGTCAATTTAGACAATAACAATTTAACATGGAATTCATATGAGTATTTTCTCCATTTCCCAATTTCTTTATTTTTATTTTTGTAATTAAAATATTAAAAGTATTAAGTTTATTTACAAACTCAAGAAAGCAAATGAGTATCACAGAAATAAGTATTGGAAGTGTCCAGTATTGGAAAAGTCCATAGACATCAGTACTGGAAGAATCCATTGAAAGGACAAAACAGTAGAGCGGCTAAGCATGTGGGCATGGGCCAACTATCCACTTTTACATTTTATTTTTAACAGTTACTAGATTGGTCATCTTGAAATGGTGACCTATATGCTCTTAAGATTAGTTTCCTTGATCTTAAAATGGGAAATAATATTAATAATAATGTCCATTTCACAGGTAAAGCATTACAAAATATTTCTGGAATATAATGAGTGTTCTTAAAAGCTAGCAAATAATTACTGTTAGAAAATTAGCACTATGAGGCTAGAGATTTGTTTAATTTACCACTATACTGTGTACCTGGTATTTCAGTAGTTTCGTAATAAACATTTGTTAGAGAAGGAATGAATGAAAGGGAGACTATAATAAGGTAGAGAGAAAATAATTCTCAAAAAACCTAGGGATTGTCAAGAAAGGAAGTGCATGATTTTTAAAAGGAATTTTATTATTTGGAAAATGTCTGAGAAGTTAACTAAAACAACACTTACGTTCCTTGGAGAAAATTAGTCCAGTTCTCCTACTGTGTAAGTTTTTTCCCGAACGAAGTAGATACTTGTTTTCAGAAACTACATTGACACCTTCCTTGTAGTAATTTACTGTGTCTTTGTTCAAAATCATTCCCTTTCAACAAGTTAGCTCAAGCTCTCAAAGAATCAACTGTGGTAAATAAGTAAAATTAAAAATACTGTAAAAATAGTGAATAACATTTGATAAGATCTTTAAATAGTTTGGGAAGAGAAAAGACAAAACTGACTTAAAGCTTAGAATGCTCCCACTGACAAATCAGCATTCTCACTCTTTAAGATTCATCTCTCTACCTTCATTCAGTGATGTCACTGAAATACATTGATCCCACATACCTGCTATTTTTTTCCATCCTCAGGTCATACCACATTTATAGTTTGCTGTCTTAAAAACATACCTGGAATACATCCCAGTGTATTGATTAGCACTCAGATTTAAAATGAAATATATAACTGACTTGGAAGGCAATAAACCAAGTGGTGGACAGTTTTCCCTATTGCTTTTTCTATGAGTAGCACAATAGCTACCTAAACATTTTCAGGATAAAAGGAGATCTGAGTGAGCCCTTTAGCACAGTAATAATAAACTTTCTTCCAACACATATAGAAAATGTAATATTGACTTAGATGTGTTCTGGGAGACAAAACACCCATTCTTTGTTTAAGAAGCAAGTGTGAATAAAGAGATCTGACCTTTTCAAAGCCAAACTAGCCCTCACATATTTATTTACTCATTTATTTATTCATTTATTTTGAGACAAAATCTCCCTCTGTCACCTAGACTGGACAGCAGTGGGTGATTCGGCTCATTGCAACCTCTGCTTCCCAAGTTCAAGCTATTCTTCTGCCTCAGCCTCCAGAGCAGCTGATATTACAGGCAAGTGCCACCATGTCCAGCTAATTTTTTGTGTGTTTTCAGTAGAGACAGGGTTTCACCACGTTGCTCAGGCTGATCTCCAACTCTTGGCCTCAAATGATACACCCACCTTAGCCTCCCACAGTGTTGGGATTACAGGCGTGAGCCACTGTGCTCAGCAACGTATTTATTTTTTGAGTCAAAAGGTAAGTCATTCCAAATAAACATACACATAGATGCACCCACAAGCATATATTCATTGAACATTTACTTCATAACAAAATACTGGGAAATTGACTTTCTCAAAACTTACATTCTAACTGGTGCAAACAGACTCTAATTTTTCTTTTTTTTAATGAGTAAGTTAATTTTAACAACTAAAAAAATGTTAGTAAAAAGGAAACATGAACAGTGGCATAGATATAGACTTAAAAAAGTTTTCATGGCTGTTTCAGAACAAATGCTCTGAGTGTCTTCTCTTAAGATGACACACTTTAAGCTGTGATGTGAATAAAGAACAGTCAGCCATGAACATATGAGAGCATTGTGGACTTTGAGAAAATATTTGTACAAATTTACAAAGAGAGCAGTGGTTTGAAATTTTTAAACAACTGGGGGAAAAGATGGGAAAAAAACATTGTTAGCACTGAACAACAAAAATATTTTATAGAGACATAGGGAAAAACAATATGGATGCAAGTGAGCCATGAAACATGGCATGGATCTCTTTCTACTGTAGTCAATAGACTGTTTTTATCAAGACAGTGACATTACATTATAAATGAAAACAATTTTTGCACACATACAGACAGACACACAAACATTTGTATTGTGTAAGTATATTTTTCACTGAACAAACATCTCTCCTATATGTCTTCTCCACTGGCATTGTGATAGCAGAAGCACATACTCCAACATCCCACATCTTGGAGAAAAGGCTCATATAGTGCTCAGGGGTAGATATAGGGCACCATGTGTTCAATGAGGCCAGAAAAAGTGTCCAAAGCAATCCATGTGAGCACTGAATTTTGATAGCTTCAGTGAGATAAAGGAGGTAATTGTTGTCCAAACAAGTAAGAGAAAAAAAGTCACTGAAGTATGGGATTTTTGTCACAGAGATACCAATTTTAATGATTTATAATAATTTAATGATTTTTAGATTTATAATTATTAAAATTCAATAATGATTCTTGCACTAGAGCAGGTAGTTCCTGAAGTCAGTGATTAATCCTTTTCTCTCTTTAGCATGATACTTGGCCTATGTTAATCACTATCTCAATAACTGAGAGAGTATACATTTAGGTGTATATACTTTCTCTAAGTATTTAACATGTTTGGCAAAACAGGAAAGCTGAAAAATTAATGTGAGTAGTTGATTCTTAAAATATGATATTAAAAATGTACCAAACTGCAGCTATAATTTAATGTTTGCTAAGTTCATACACTATCATATGGAAATTAGAGACCTGTGTCAATATATATGAAATGTTGCAATACTTCCTTCACCATGTTATGAGTGAAGTTACTAAATAATTACGAAGTCATAATATATAGTTTACATTAGTATAAAGTAATATACTACATAATATATAGTTTACATTAGTATAAAGTCATAAAGTATAGTTTACGTTACCATCAGTAATACTGATTAGACTTCTTAAAAAATATTCTTTAGTTGAATCAACTTTTACACATAAATTTTTAATTTCTTGATTTTCTCATAAACATATAAATATAAGAAAAATGCAGCCTAAATTCACTCTTATCCCTAAGGTTTTAAATAGGGCAGCCACATTTGCTCAGTGAAAATAACTTGCTAAGATGACTGTTATGTTTAATGGACAAATATTTTATTTTCAACAAATATAAAATTTCTTTATGTATACTGGAGACAGAATAGAGGATGGTTCTCCAGTTCACAAAAAAATATATTATTGTATATAAATAAAACATTGATCATTCATTGAAGAGTTGTACTATTCAGTAAACATTATATACTTCAATATAATCAGATTTTACATTGACATTGATAGGTAGCTATTATCATGTTCAATTTGCTGTTGATGAAAATGGGGATCAATGTGGTTTACTCAACTTATCTCAGTTTATAAATGTGGGAGTGGGTTGGATCTGAACTCAAGTCAATCCACTCGTATGTCTTCTCAATTTAAACCATGGATACTTTTAAAGCATACTTGAGGATTCAGGAATCCTCAATAACACAAAATTCTTTTATTGTACGGCTTACGCTGGAAAGAGTAGAAGCAAATAAGACTGTGAAAGAAGAGGAAAGATAACTCATACATAACACTTTTTGGTATTTTTATACTTCCATCACTCCCTTCCACCTCGCCTTTTCTTCTGTCTTATGTATGTCTATGGCATAAGTCTTTCTCTTTTGGTCCATGACTTTCTATAAATATAGTAGCTGTGTAAATATATCTTATCTCTTCAAGAGAAATTATACAAGATGTGCTCACAGAATTACAAACTTAATATAAATCTTAACCCTATTATTCTCTACAGATGATTTGGTCATTTTTAAGCTTATAAGCAAAATCTTTGTGTGAGTAATACGTTTGCAGCTATGCAAATACCACACATAATACAATTCAGATGTTTGTCTCTTAAAAGCTATGGAAATAAGCCAAAAGCAAAGCACTTATAATTGTTCACTCTACAGAGAAAAAGTTAAGTGGTTTACAAAGCCTTAGAGCAACTGTTATCTGAATATGAACCAAAAATGCTTTTTTGAAAGATCCTGGGCATAGTTATTGATTTGCGTTGTTTTTTTTTCCTAAAGGGAAATGAATCTATAGACAACTATTGCAAAGAACTATATAAGAGTAGATAGTAAAACATTTTTCAGTTTTGATAAAAAAGAAAAATATGATTTCTTCTCTATAATCAGAAAATATTTAAGTAACAAGTGTTTGGATGGGAGGAATAAAGGAACCAAAAAATAGTAAGTTGAGAAAAACTTGGTAGTCAATTTTCTAAGGAGCAATGACCTTTTCCAAGTTCTGCCTATTTGCAAATTATAATCCTCTGTGCCTGGTTTTCGAAGAGAATAATTTATAAACCTTGCACAATCCTGTGTCCTAAGTTACAGAACTCCAGTCTTCTAAGGTTTGATGAAATTAAGCATGTTTTCCTTTTTAAAAGATACCAGTTTTAATTATTTTTCATTACAAAATAAATCAAATTCAGAACTCCTGTAATAAATTACAAACATGACTGAAACACTTTACAGCATCTTCCATCAGGAGGCAGAATCTATTCCTCAATCACTTGAAATTGCACTTGTGTGACTAGCTTTGCCGAAGGAATCTGATAGAAGAAATGTTGTGGATGTTCTCAGCTTTGGATTCAAGGCCTCTTGAAGCTTCTATTCTTGCAGGTAAGTAGCCATAAGCTAGCTTGTTGGATAATGAAAAAAACATGTGTCCCAGTTGCCCCTGTCACTTCAATTTACAAGTCAACACCCAGAAGCAGAGCTAGGTGACCTGCAAATAAGCAGATATGTAAGTGAGTGATTCCAGTTTGAAACCAGCAGAGAAACCATATAGCTGAATGAAGCCCAAGCAGTCAACCACAGAACATTGAGTTAAATAAATGGTTGTGTTTCAGTCTTTGAGTTTCTGGATGATTCTTTCATACAGCACAAAATACTGATGCGAAACCAATAAACCAGGAGGGGAAAAAATTAATTCAGTTAATTTTTGACTAAAGAATTAAATTAAAAGCTATATTCAGATAGTAGTGACACTACTCACACCTTTGGTCTGAATATGAATTTTTTTCACTTGTCTGGAAATTCGACAGTCCTGGAGCTCAGGTTGCTTGTTTACCAATGAGGTTGGATGAGAGTGGATTAGCCTGCTTGCTGGCTATGGCCCTCTACTAGCCAAGTCTGATGACTCAGGCAAACGTGGAAATCTTTACTGGTTTTACTTATTATTTTCTCCAGAAAAGAAAATTTGGATATGTAGGATTTTCTTTTTCTTTTCTTTTCTTTTTCTTTTTCTTAAACATTTTATTCGTTTTATAGAGAGATTTCTTTTTTGTTTGCATTTGTTCCAATCATTAGGAGAGTGGTTGAGGAGTACTGAATCCATCACTACTTTGATAACACAGGCAAGATTCCAGATTCACATTTCCAGGTACCAAGAGTTCCCTCTAAATGCCACAATCAAGTCAGCCTTCGTTTACATTTTTTTCTACTGAATACTGCAATGCCCATTAGTATCTCTGAAGCGTAATCACATCTCAGGTCAGTATTTCTCCAAGTAAAGCAGCTATTTGGAATTGAATGCTCCCCTTCTTCCTGTAGGATTTTCTACTGCTCACGTCCTTACAGAAACATCAATTTAAACAACTACCCATGCATGAATACACTTTCACAAGGGCTAAAGAAACCAGATGAAAGGTTATAGCACCCTGACATAGCACAGAAATAAGACAGGGTGCATTGAGAAGGACAGAAAGGACAGTTTTATATGAGCTGTGTCACCTTCCACCCCTCCCAGGCAGTACAGAATGAACTGATACACCTCCATTTGGAAGATGGAAAGGGAAGTGAGCACTGGACTTTGCTTCAGACCCCAATACCAGGGCCCACTAGTAAAACCCAGGGCCAGACTGACTGCCACAGCCCCAGATTTCCAGTTGATACCTATGGACTGAACATCTAGGGACATCCTGGTTTCAAGCTAGTTGCCACCACCCCAAGTACAAGATATACATAAGGAATACTGTCTTTGGACCCACACAACCACCAGGAATTTCACAACTGTATTGGCTTCAGTGAGCCAGAAATTTAGACCTACTCCAGGACCAAGCCAAATATCAAAAACTCTAACTCTAGGGCAGTTCCTGTGGATAGAGGCTCCAGGTCTGGCCCCCAGGTTCCAGACCAGCCTAGGGTCAGCCTATAGAGCCTTAGGCTTCAGGCCTATACCAGTGTCATGTCAGTACCCCTGGCCTTAGGCACCAAGCTGGTACCCATGGTAGACAAAGCTCGAGACTTGCCCAGTGCCTAGCTGGTCTATGTGGCCCCACCATTCAGGCCAGCCCCTGTAGCCCCACACTCCAGCAGACTCAGGGACCAGGCCTACTTTAGCAGATTTAAGGTTTCTTCCCATCCCAATAAACCCCAGTGATGGACTGGGCCCCACAGGCTTAAGCTTCAGGAATTTTCCTATAAACCCAAGTCCCAGGCTAGCACACATAGCTCCAGGATCTAGGCGAGCCCTCACAGACCTAGCCTTCAGACCAGCACCTGCACATCCAGCCTCTAGGCAAGCTTCCATGGTTCCAGCCTCCAGACCAGGTTCTGTGGCTACAGGCACTAGGCTAGCACATGTAATTCCAAGCTCCAGACCAGCAGCTATGGTCACAGGCTTTATTCCTGAACTAGCATTAGGCTAGTCCCAGGTTCTAGGCTGCCGCCTATGGCCATATGCTCCAGTGGACCAAGGGCTCAGATCTACTCCAGGAGACCAAAGTCAGGCACACATCAGTAAAGGCAGTGACAATCCAGCCACTATAGATTCAGGCTCCAGGCCCCATCCCAACATGTGATCAACCCATGCAGACTCAGATTTAAGGTCCGGCTCAGTGGAAGATCAGCCCCTGTGGACCCAAGCTTCAGGGAGGCTACCATGAATACAGATTCAGACCCACCTCTGGATACCTAACAAACAGGCCCATTTCAGTAGGTGCAGCTTCCAAGCCCACCCCTCTGCTAATTCAGGGACATACCATACTGAAGACTCCAGCAGCAAGTCTGTTTATGGGCCATTCAAGATGAATGACCCAAATCTCTAGATAAGCAGACTGGCTTGCCCAAACAAAACCAGTATTCAAAGACTGAAATAAGTTCCTACGTTGTCAAATGCGCAGTCACCAACAAGTGGCCACAAGGATCAACAATAATCTGGAAGACGTAGTTCCACTAAATAAACAAAGTAAAACACCAGTGAAAGACTCAAAAAAGATAAAGATTTGTAAACTGCCTGAAGAAGAATTTGTAATTGTTTTTTAAAAGCTCAGCAAATTTCAAGAAAATACAGAGAAACAATATAGCTATGTTAGGTAAATAATAAACAATGAACAAAATGAGAAATCTAACAGAAGGCCAAACATATATAAATAAAGCAGAAATTCTGGAGCTGAAAAAAATATGAAGGAAATTAAAAATGCAATAGAGACTATCAACAGTAGAATGAGCAAGGAGCAGAAAAAATATTTACAGCAAAGACAATTTATTTGAAAATATATACTTGGAGGAAAAATAAAATAAATAAAGAAAGGTTATAAAATTTATGGAACAGCATCACAAGAGCAAATATTCAAAGTATAGAATTTAAAGGAGAAAGAGAGAGACAAAGGAACAGAATACTTATTTTAAAAAAATACCTAAAAACTTTCAAAATCTGGGAAAAGTTATAAATATACCTAGGAAAGTTAAAGATGTTCAATCATATTTAATCCATACAAGACAATACCAAGCCATATTAAAATAAAACAGACAAATATAAAAAACAGAGAGTATCCTAAAAACATAAAGATAAAGAAAACATAGTATATATAAATGAGTTTTAGTAAGGCTAGTAGCAGACATTTTAGCAGTAACCTTACCTTCCAACAGAGAACAAGATGATGTACAGTAGCTTCCACATTATCCATTAGGAATATATTTCAAGACCCCCAAAAGATGCCTGAATCTGCAAATAATACTAAATCCTGTATGCACCGCACTTTTCCGATGCAGTAATATGTGGGTAGAGTGTCCAACATGGCCATACAAGACAAAGGAAAAATTCACATCTTGAGTAGGATGGAGAGGGATGACATGAGACTTCGTTATGCTACTCAGAATGACATGCAACTTCAAACATATGAATTAAACAATTAGAATATTTTATTTAATATGTCTGAAACACTGTGGACCACAGATAACTGAAACCATGGAGAGCAAGATGGTAGATGAGGAAGGACTACTGTATTGAAAAATGCTGAAGAAAATATTTATCAACAAAGAATACATTACCAAGCTAAGCTGTCCTTCAGAAATGAAAACGGAATAAAGGCTTTTCCAGACAAAAAAAAGCTAACATAGGTCACCCATTAGACCATTCTTCAAGATATGCAAAAGAGAGCTTTTCAAAGTGAAAGCAAAGAACAGGAATTAGTAATTTGAAACTATATAAAAGTATAAAACTCACTGGTAAAAGTAAGTATATAGTTAATTTCTGTATATTTTAATACTGTAGTGTTGGTATATAAATCACTTATATCTTACTTTAAAGGTTAAAATATGAAATTATTTTTAAAGAGCTACAATAATTTTTCAAGTGATATAAAATATGAAAAATGTAAATTGTGACTTTGAAAATTCAAAATGCAGAGGGAGATGTAGTGAAATGTATTCATTGTATGTAATAAAAGTTCAGATGTCATCAGCTCAAAAATAGCTTGATATATACATTTTTTTGCAAGCCTCATGTCAACCACAAAGCAAAAACCCTATAATGAATATAAAAAGAGAACAAGTTATGAATGAGAGCATATTACTAGAGAAACTCACTTTATCCCAAAGAAAACAGCAGGATGAAGAAAGAAATAATCTATGAAACAAGAAGAACACAATGAATAAAATGACAGCAGTAAGTCCTTCCTATCAATAATTACCTTGAATGTAAAGGAATTATATTATTCAACTAAAAGACATAGACTGGCTAAATGAATTTTTAAAAATTAAGGCCAAGTATATGTTGCCTATAAGAGGCATACAAGACACTTCACCTTTAAGGGTACACATAGACTAAAAGTGATGGGATGAAAAAAGATACATCATATAAATGGAAATCAAAAGAGAGCAGAAGTAGCTATATTTACATGAGATAAAATAGACTTTAAGCCTAATATTTTAAAAGCAAAGAATATTTACATATATATTTAATATGGATTAATGATATAATAAAAAGGGTCAATTTGTAAAACAGATATAACAATTTTTAATAATTATCAAAAGGATATAACAATTTTTAATATCTATTAATAATTGCTGTATGTAATTCTTCCTTCAATGTAGGTGCATATATATATATATATATATATATATATATATATATGTGTGTGATTACTCCCTAATTTTCCTATTTATAATTGAGTATAAATTTTATATGTGTGATATAAATTATATTACATAAAATATAAATTTATTTTCTATAAATCAGATATAAATTATATAATATATAATATAATGTTTTATATATCTATAAATAACATATATAATTTACACCCACATTGAAGAAAAAATATATGCAGCAAAGATTAACATACCTGAAGAGACAAACAGATAGACATTCTCCAGGATAGCCCACATATTAGGCCACAAAGCAAGTCCTAAGAAACTAAAAAAGAATTAAATCCTATCAAGTGTCATTTCTAAATATAATGGTGTAAAACTAGAAACCAATAACAGGGGGAATTTTTGAAACACACAAATATGTAGAAATTAAATAGCAGAGTCTCCAACAATCTATGAATCAATGAATAATTTTTTAAAAAAATTAAAAATATCATGAGACTAACAAAAAATGGAGACACAACATATCCAAACTTACGGAGTGCAGAAAAGCAGTTCTACAAGGAATGTTTATAGCAATATACTCCTACATTAAAAGAAGAGAAATAATCTCAAAAACAGTTTGGCATTACATATCAAGGAACTAGAAAAAGAAGAACAAAGCCCAGAGTTAGTAGGAAATAATAAAGATCAGAGCAGAAACAAAATAGAGACCAGAAAAAAAGAGAACATATCAATGACAGTAGGTGTTAGTTTTCTAAAAAGAAAAACAAAGTTGACAAATTTTAGCTATATTAGTGAAGAGAAGGAGAAGATACAAATAAAGAAAATCAAAAGTGAAAGAAGACACATTACAACCAATATAATAGAAATATAGTCTCAAAAGATATTAGTATAAACAATTATATGTCAAAAAATCAGATAACTTAGAAGAAATGGATTAAGTTCTAGACACATGCAATTTATCAAGATTGAATCATGATGATGAAATAAAAAATTTGACAGACAAAAAAAGTAAAGAGATTTATTGAGTAGAAATAAATTTCTCATTAAAAGAGAAGCTCAGGACCTGACAGCTTTATTGGTGAATTCTACCAAATATATAAAGAAGAAGAATAACAGTCCTTCTCAAAATCTACCAAAAAATTGAAGAAGAGGAAATACTTCTAAACTCATTACACATCACCAACATTACTCAAGTATCAATGTCAGACAAGGACACTAAAAGAAAAATTTTCAAGCCTGTATTCCTGACAAACGTACATGCAAAAATGCTAGAACACCAAATTTAATATTACATTAAAAGGATTATTTAGCATAATCAATCGGGATTTATTTCTGTGACTCAAGACTGGTTCAACTATGCAAGTCTATAAAGTTGATATGCAATGATAAGAGAAGAATGACCAATAGATTATTTGAATAGAGGCCAAAAACACATTTGGCAAAATTCAAATCCTTTCATGATAAAAACTCTTAAGAAATTTTATATGGAAAGAATGTACCACAACACAGTAAAAGTCATATATGAAAAACTCACAGTTTACATTGTACTCCATGGTGAAAAGTTGAAAACTTTTCCTCTACGATCAGAAATAGGAAAAGAACGCCTCTTCTTGCCACTTCTATTTATCACAGTATTGGATATTTTGGCTCAAGTAATTAATAAAAGAAAGAGTAAAAGGCATCCAAATAGAAAGAAAGAGATTAAATTGTCCCTTCTTGCAGATGACATGGTTTTATATATGTGTAAATTATATTAAAAAATATAATATATTATATATATAATCCTAAAAACTTCAGCAAAAATATTTTTAGAATTAATAAATAAATTGCAGAATATAACACCACCAAATAAAAATCAGTAGTGTTTCTATACACTAGCAACAGACTATTTGAAAAAAAAAAAAATCAAGAAAGCAATCCCGTTTACGGTAGCTCCAAAAAAATTATTTATGAATAAATTTAATGAAGTAGGTAAAAGACCTATACACTGAAAACTATAAACCACTGATGAAATAATTGGAAGACACAAATGGAAAGGTATTTGATATTCATAAATTGGAAGAATTAAAACTGTTATAATGTCCATACTACCCAAAATGATCTACAAATTTAATGAAATTGCGATCAAATTGCCAATGACTTCTTTTTCACTGAAATAGAAAAAAATCCTTATATTTGTATGTTCTCACAAACAACTCCAAAAAGCCAAAGTAATCTTGAGAAAAAGGATCAAAACTGAAGACACCATACTACCTGATGTCAAATATAATACAAAGCTACAGTTATTAAAACAACATGACACTGGCATAAAAATAGACACATAGACCAATGAAACAAAATAGAGGGCCTAGAAAGAAACCTATACATTTATGGTCCATTGATTTTTGACACCATATTCAAAAATCAACTCAAAATGAAAGACTTAAGACATAAACCCTGAAACCGTAAAACTACTAGAAGGAAACTTGGATGAAAAACTCCTTTATATTAGTTTGGGAAATGATTTTTTGGATATAACCCGAAAAGCACAGGTAAGAAAAGGAGAAATAGACAAATATGATTACATCAAACTGAACGACTTTTGCACAGAAGAAGAAACAATCAACAGAATGAAGGCTCAACCCACAAAAAAGGAGAAAATATTGTAAACTATATTGCTAATGAGCAATTAATATCTGTAATATATAAGAATCTTAGTTAACACAAAGGCAAGAAAACAATACCCCAAATTTAAAAATAGACAAAAGACCTGATAAACATTTCTCAAAAGAAGACATGCTAGTAAGTAATTGATCAAAATTTATATGAGAAGATGCTCAACGTCAGGAATCATCAGTGAATTGTGAATTAAAACCACAATGAAATATCACTTCACACGTGTTAAAATAGCTATTGTCAGAAAACCAAAAGGTAAACATTAGTGAGAATGTGGAGAAAAAGAACCCTGAATGCTGTTGGTGGAAATGTAAACTAGTAAATACAACCATTATGTAAAACAGTATGGTGGTTCCTTGAAAAATTAAAAACAGAATTACCATATAATTCAGCAATCCTATCACTGGTTATATACCCTAGAAAAACAACAACAACAACAACAAAAAAAGGATGAAGAGATACATGCACTTCCACATGTATTCCACCAATATTCACATTAGCCAGGATACATAATCAATCTACATGTCCATCAGTTGATGAAGAAAATGTAGTATATATGTACAAAATTGTATACTATTCAGCCTTAAAAAAGAGGAAATTCTGTCATTGATAACAACACGGATGAACCCGGAGAACATAAGTGAAATAAACCAGGCACAGAAAGACACTTAATTTGGAATCTTAAAAATAGATCTTATGGAAGTACAGAGAAGAATCATAGTTACCAGGGACTTGGTAGGTAGGTAATGGAAGAGTTGAGGGGACATTGGTCAAAAAATACACAGTTTCTTGTTAGGAGAAATAAGTTTGGGGGCCAGGTGCAGTGGCTCATACCTGTAATCCCAGCATTTTGGGAGGTTGAGACAGGTAGATCACTTGAGGGCAGGAGTTTGAGACCACCCTGGTCAACATGGTGAAGCCCATCTTTACTAAAAAAAATACAAAAATTAGCCAGGCCTGGTGGTGCACACCTGTAATCTCAGTTACTCAGGAGGCTGTGGCAGGAGAATTGCTTGAACCTGGCAGGCTGGAAGTTGCAGTGACCTGAGATCATGCCACTGCACTTTAGCCTGGGTGACAGAGTGAGACTCTATCCGAAAAAGAGAGAGAGAGAGAGAGAGAGAGAGAGAGAGAGAGAGAGAGAGAGAGAGAGAGAGAGACAGAGAAAGGAGGGAAGGAAGGAAAGGAGGAAGGAAGGAAGGAAGGAAAGAAGGAGAGAAGGAAGGAAGGAAGGAAGGAAGGAAGGATCTATTGTACAATATTGTAACTATAGTTAATGGCAAAGTATATTATTTTCCAGTATCATTGAGTGTAGATTTTATGTGTTCTCAACACACAAAAGAAATAAGTATGTGAGGTAATGCATATTTTAATTAATATAACTTGGCTATTTTCCAATGTATGCATATTTCACAACATGTTGTAGATGATAAATATATATTGTTATTTTTATTTGTCAGTCAAAAGAGTACATAAGTTAACAACAATAAGAAAGCTACATGACAGTCTTAAAAATTGAAACGAAACTGTTTCTTTTAAATTTAAATTACTTCATTTTAACAAAATCATGTTATTCTATTTATGACTTACAATCTACAATTTTTCAGATGATTTAGGCAAAGGCTGGTATTCAAAAGGTAAATAGTAAGCCACAGTCCCCAAAGTAAGATTCCATAAAACAATTTACTATAATAAATTTACCAAATAACTTAATAAAATCTTATTATATGATTTTAGCTTTAAAGAGAAATGCTGTGCACCTTGCTGACAATAGACAAAAATCACTATTTATGAATCTCATCTGTTACACAAATTGGAAATAGTGTATTTCATAGAATAATTTCAGGGACCTTGGGGCTTAAAAAGGGAATTTGTCTAAGTGTCTCTCATAGTATTCCATGCAACAAATGTCACTAAACATGTAAAAAAAACCACATCATGTTTTCCCTGTTTGAGGAGAGTTGGAGGAAATTTCTCATTTTATGAAATCCTCAGTGAACATAGCTTAACATGATTAAAGTTGATCTCCTTTGCTATGTTCATTTTCTAAAATTTTCCTTAAAAGAAAATTTGTAGAGATGGGGTCTCACTGTGTTGCCCAGACTGGTCTCGAAATCCTGAGCTTAAGCAATCCTTCCACCTCAGCCTCTCAAAGTGCTGAGATTACAGTTATGAACAACTGGGTCAGGCCTGTCTCCTTTTTTGAAAAGTTGTAGTTTAAATCATGATGAGATATTTATTATTTCAAAGGTGATTTATATCATGTTTATTAAACTTAAAGAATTAGAGGGGCATTTGATTATATAAAAAGTGTTTATTTCCTTCTTTTGAAAATGATACCAGATTGAGAACTGTGTATCATTTGAAAGGTAAACCAGAATGACAGATTATTTTGCTCCTTACACTGTTCACTCTTTTTGTTTTTTCCATTGTGAATTCTTCAAAGCTCATTTACTATCTTAAAAGTCTTTTTTTATCATCTGATGGAATGAGTGGAAAGAAACAAATGGGGTAAATGAATCTAACCTAAAGTAATGACTTTTACAAAACATAAATGCCAAAACTCAAGTTTCAGTGTGAATAACTATCTTATAAAATGACAGAAAATCACAATTTATAGAAATTTAATATCCCCAAAAATATAGTTTAGATGTTTTTACATTTTTGCTTTTTCTTCTCATTACTTGCAGATTGAAATCTAAAATGTTTTCCTTTTTTTCTCATCCATGAATATCATTCTGATGGTTAGTAAATTTATTACTGTGTTCCTTGATTTTAAAGTTATTTCAGTCTTCTTCATTACCTTGATTACATTATCTTATACAGTGACCCACAAATAAACCTGTTTTTACCTCTTTTATTCTTTGACATATAAGGCAAAGAAAATGCTTAGCAGAATTTTTGCAGAAAATGAAAGTGTCTTTATACATGATGTATATGGAACAGAGAAAGGCTTTAATTCTTATTTAGCTTGGAAGCAGATCTCAGCATTTATGCTGTCATGCAAAATTACACATTTGCCTTTCAAACTCATTCATGTATTCAGTACATTTTTATTGAGCACCTACAACATGCCAAAATGTTCCCTGTTAAACAAGAAGATAATTAAAACAAAATGAAATTGTCTTCAAGGGGCTTGTGTTGTAGCATGTTTATTCTAGCTCATTCTACCTATCTTCTTTTGATGATGGTATTTCCCTTATTTTCAAATATATGCATTCACCTTTTTAACAAATATTTCTGCGGTTCCCATTGAATCACCTTTTTATTACATGCTTGTTAAATAGTGTTGAAATGAATACTGTCTTCATAGCTCTTAAATTATAATGGGGAAATAAACATTAAATAATAAAGTACAAATGCAAAATAATGAGATTTTTAAGTGTGAAGAAGGAAGCAAATAAAGGAAAAAGCTGGCTAAGAGTGAATTCCTGTACAGATTGGGTGGCTCAGTATTTTCCATAGGGAAGCAAAATTAAGCTGAAAGCTGAATGAAGAGAAGGAACTAGCCATGCCCAGGAATTCATATTCGAGGTTTTTCTGGTAGAACAGCATTATGCATAAGCATTGAGTTTGGAGAGTTACAAAGCATTAAGTCTGTGAAAGAGGCCATGACAAAAGAAAGTCAGTGAATGGAAAAAAGAAAAAAAAAAGAAAACTATTAGAGGATGTTAGTTGGTAGCAATGAATAAGGAGACAACGGATTCTGAAAGTGTAATTATACAGAATTAGTGATAAATTTTATGTGACAAATAAGAAACAGAGAAGAATCAAGGATGCTTCAAATGTGCTGGATTAAGCAGCAATGTAAATAAAGATTATAGTTTATGGGGAAAATGAGTACAGTTTACAAACTATGAAGATAGAGACATCCATATGGCATCCAAGTAGAGATGTCAGGTAGATAGTTGTCTGTAAGTCAAATCTCAGAGCAAGTGCTGAAATTGGAGTTACAGGTATAACCTGAGGAGTCTTGGAGTGCAATGAAAATAATAGAATCTAGTTAGCTTCCCCAAAGAAAGGGTTGGGAGAAGTCAATTCCCAATATATACACTGGGATTTTGGTAGAAGAGTAAAATCTGGGAGCAGGTATTAGCTAATGTGTATCCAGAATAAATGATGCAAAGCTTTGCCTTCTAGGGGCTCAAGGTCAAGTTGGAAAGACAAATAAATATCTAAGTAGTTATAGGATAAAAGTATTGTACTTGGTGCTAATGGAGCACAAAGCAGTAAACATTTACTTCTACGTGTGGGTATTTCAGAGGAGACTTAGAGAAAGATGCCATTGAGCCATTCTGCAAATTTAAAATACTTTAAGTAACAGGCTGATAGCACACAGGGAAGGTCATAGTGGGCAAAAGATTTGAGATAAGAAAGAAGTATTTGACATCTCTAAGTAATTCAGCTTAATTATGTGATTATAGCCTGTTTCACAATGTAAGATTTAAGTTAACCTTCACTGATGTACTTTTTCACTTTTATTTTACATTCTTTTAGTAATTAACAAATCATATTGCTTTTGTCCTTTAATTGTCTGCATTATATGTTCTCTCCTGGTTTGCCCTTAATCTACACAGGGAAGAAAAAGTGTCCTTTTTTTTTTTTTTTTTTTTTTTTTTTTTTTAACCTAGACATTTCACAGTTTTGTGCAGAGCAGGTCAACAAATGTATCATTTCCTGAAAGACTGGGTTCTGGTCCCTCTGTCCTTGGTGATCATGGAAGCAAACCTTTTAACTAGTGTGAAAAACAAAGTAATCATACCCAAAACATTACAGCAGATCATCATTTCATCCTGTCTGTGATGCCCTGATATAAGTAAAACGATTCAGTGACCTGAAATTAGCCTCTAATTAAAGCTTCAAGTATTATTCTGTACAATTTAGGTTTCATTAAATTCAAACAGACTCAATATTGAATCAATTTGTTAAACTTACTTATTTCAGGATTCCTAACAGACACAATAACACTAACATGTAACAATTTCAGTCAGATAAACAATTGCGTTGTTTCACTTACTGAAGTGAGAGTACTACTTCTCAGCTGGAGTAAGATACAGTCTAAATGCAAATTAAAAGCAAAATAAAACACTCCAAGTCTAAGAACTGCTTGCTGCAGCCTAGAATGGCTTTAGCATTATTGTCGATTGCTACAAAGAAGTATAAGGACAAACAGTCATAAAATAAAAATATAGAGCTCAGTCTAACCAATCTAACTATCTCAGCCCTCCCTCTATCCAGTACACATTTAAAATGAATAAAGGGTTTTGATTGGGAATTCAAAATATTTCAGTAAAATCTGAAGTCTGAAACAAAAACAACAAAAATATCTTGTTGGCAAAAAGCTCGTGTTTTTGGGAAAAAAAAAATCTCCCAAAAGTGCTGCCCCCTCCTTTCCAACTTTTTATAATAGATTCTCTCCCCTAGACTTGGAGCAACTTCCTTAGAATCATGAATTATGAAAATGGGTTATGCATAGAGGTTCCAGCATCTGAGAACCATGAGTTTTCCAAAGAATAATTTCAAGATAATATTTAACTCAATGCAACTGTTGTGTAAGTAGAGGGTGTTGTCAATATAGACATTAGGATAGGTGGCAATATTGGATTTTATGCATTCAATCATTTATTCTCTGGTAAATGACAATACTGATTATCAAATACTTTTTAACACCAACATAACATTTTGTTAAGTTGTCTGGTAAAACCACAACCATAAACAGAGACTCAGTACACTCTTATAAAGATCAAGTAGCCAATGTCATTTAATCGACAACACGTTAGAGACATTCTTTTTTAAAGGTCTCCAGAGTTTTCTGATGTGTGAAAAAATAAAAAAGCCTTGAGGATCTTACAATGTTTATGTTCATGAATGTCTACAAAGTCCTTGCGATTTATTGCTAAGTTTAATATTCAGTTGAAAACATCCTACTGGTTACTCTTCTCACTTAAGTATTATAAACAACACTCAATGGCTTTTAAGAAATGATGGGTTACCTGAATTAAAAATCCAAATAACTTAATATATAACCTATAATAACATATTCTATATAAAACAATCTGCTAAATTTGTGCATATTATTTTACTACAATATAGAATGAGATGGACATAATTTGGGGTGTTTAGGTCCTTAAGAGGTGATAAAATGGTCCTGCTAGCTAGAAAATTAAATAAATAAACTCAAGAAGGAAGGAAAGGGAA